>OX596011.1:46876706-47079273 GCA_951394025.1 Heteromyza rotundicornis | reverse complement strand
AACGAGGTGGATGGCTCACGTCTCGGAACGGGTTCAGGCTTTTCCTCAACCGCAGACTCCCTACTGAGTCCCTTGGCATCATCTCCGCCACCAACATCCTCCACCGCCTCGTTGAGTTCCCCCCAACAACAAAAGGACCCTATTTTTGACCGCCATCTGCTCTACTACTTCTTCCTTACTCGCTGACCTCGAACGAGTAAGGCGACCTAAAGCCCATTCCAACTTCGCCAAAATCTTCAAATATTCGGGCGACTTTGCGTCCTTGGGAGGGGTTTCCATAAGTTTTTCAACTTCGGAAATCTTCCCCTCCACACCCAACCTATCTTCCTCAAAAACAAACGGATATCCCGCAAAGACATCCACGAACTCCCTTCGCTCTATTTGCCTTGATGCCCTCAAGGACTTCCTCATGGACTCCACCGGAGTCACTGGCAACCCACGAGCCTCCATCTCGTATGCCAGTTCCTCTTGATTTAGTCTATTAATCTCCATAGTTAACTCGGACAGACAAAAAAAAAAAATTTTAAAAAAACAAAAAATTATTTATCTAACCAAATAAAATCAAAAAAAAATAGAACAACACAGCGTATTTACGCTCACCGAATTTTTCTTATTAAAATAAATAAATAAATATCAAAAAAAAATTATTTGTAATAAAAATCACAAAAAACCACGAAATAAAAATTTAAAGACAAAAAAAACTTTTAAGACGGCACCGCAAAAAAAAATAATATAAACCAAAATTTTTCTTTTAAAACTCAAAAAAAATATATATATATATATAAAAAAATTGATAAAAAAAATACTATAAAATAACTAAAATAATAAAGAAATAAAAAAAAAATAATAAGGCGGACGACACCACCAGTGTAAAATAAAATTACAAAAAAAATTAAAATTTTACTAAAATCAAAATAAATAAAAAGGTGCAACACAAAAACAAACAAAAATAAAATTTAAAAGAATTATTAAAAAAAGACTTGCATAAAAAAAAGGTTACAAATGTTGCACCAAAAAAAAGGAACGGACTCACCGAACAACAAAAAAACCCGCTGCCGCTACTCCGCCGTCAATAGCACTCTCACCGGAAAAATTCCAAAAAAAAAGCTAGATAAATAAAAAGACAAATTAGTAAATTATAAAAAAAAACTAAAATAATACAACCAAAAAAACGGCACAAAAAAAATTTTAAAATAATTAATAGTTAAAACCGAAATATTTTTTTACAAAAAAACTTTTAACAAAATAGCCCCACGTTGGGCGCCAGCTTATCGCGCTATTTTGAACTAAAACTTTATTTAAAACTCTATAATCGAAAATCCCCACGCGATAATTAAATTCCCTATTTGCCCGAATAGCACAATCGCGAAGCGTGGGAATTAAGACGACCCTCGCGGTATGGTATCCCCGTCCGAACGAACAACACGAACCCGCGAAAACCTGATAACCAAACTTTTAAAACCCTACACCGAAACTGTCGCAATATATATATATATATATAAGTATATATATATATATATATATATATATATATATATATAAAAGAAATGGAAATTTTTTTCGACACAAAGAAAATAATACCGAACACAAACCCTTTTCAAAATTGACACAAAACGACCCAATACCCAAATATCAAAAATTATATTTGTTTAAACGCAATTGATTTGCGGGACCAGACCAACCTGTCTGAAATCCCTCGCACGATTCTTGCAGAATCTATTCACCAGCTGGACTTCGATAAAATTCGATGTCCAGCAACAACTTGGCTCTGATGCGGGACAACACAAACAAAAAAAAAGGAAAATGGAAGAGGGGGGGGGGGGGAAACGACCAAACAAAATCCAAGCAAACTACTTGGACGGAAACACTTCACCAAAACAAATCACGACCGAACACAACCTGTCCAACTCTATTCAATTCCTCAAATTCAAAACACTAAATGGCCGACTGCCACAAATAAAATTAAGCAAAATAAACACTAGCTGGCAAAACTAAACCAGCGCGCAAAAATACTCCCTTTGGAACACTTGTCCTCCAGCCACAGTCCGACGATGGCAACAGCTCCACTTCACCACTCAAAAAAAAATACAATTTAAAAAAAGGAAAGAAAATTATCCAAAATTTGGAAACATAGAATTTAAGGTTCAATTAAATTAAAAAAAAAAATCTAAAACTTTAACACTCTCCTTCTTCCCTGCTCAAAAAGAACTAAAAGAATTGGAATATATGAGCGCCTATGACGCTCACTTTCCATTTATCTTCCCACATACATAGAGTGCGGCTTACGCAGAAACCAGTGTCCGCAGTCGGGGCTTTACCCATACCTGTATGCGAAAAATCTCTTCAGAATTTTCTAGGTGTGTTTGGCAAATTTACATATACCCCCCTGCACCCACCAAAATGAAATATACATTTTGGCGGCACTCATGTACGTATAGGCGAAAGCATAAATGTTCTCAAATTCCCCTCCCTCAAACAGGTTCAAAGAGTACAAAAGCTTTAGTCCAGGCAGCTCAAACAATATATTCAGTTTTCTTCTTCCGCGCGCCGGTCGCATTTCACCCGCGAGTGGCGAATTTGTTTTGCTTTCAATTTAAGCAAAACAAATAATAAATAAAAATTAGTAACAATTAATAAAATTGTTCAGTGCGTTCAGTGCGGTCAGTGCGTGTGTGATTTCCTCCGATCTTGTTCGCCCGTCGCCCCGAACAAAAGGGAAACAAAAAAACATAACAAAACAAACAATACAACAAAACAACAACAACTGTGCCGCGAATCTATACCGCGACACTCTTAACAATCCTTGTCTCCCTACTGCTACTTCCGGCAGTACTAGTTAGTATAGTTCTGGTTGAGAAATTTGGTGCAGATCCTGGAATATACTTTAAAGGAATGGGGCCAGCAAAAATCGTGACAGCAGAATGGAAAATGATAGTCTACTACAATTTGGATCCATTATGGGAGGAAATGAAAACATTTTCAATTGGAGTAGCCACCCTTCAACAGTTGTGCTCAAAACTCCAGCAAAATGCCACCTGCGACGTCCTGACAAAAAATGTTGAGGACACAAGAAACGAGCAGGATAGAGACATGCTTCCGCATAATCGGAAAACGAGAGCATCCCTTAATATCGTTGGAAATATCGCTCGCACCTTGTTCGGTGTTCTAGACTCTGACTATGCTGAGCAGATGTCAGAAGTAATTAACCAGGTTAAAATAGACGAAGGTCACATTATAAATCTACTGCGAAATCAAACCTCCATCATCGACTCCACTATAAATGTCATCAAGCAAAACGAACGGACCACAGAATCAAAATTATTAGAACTGCATCACCTTAGTGATGAAACAAGTGACAACAAATGAAGAGCAACTGAAGTACTCCCAACTCTTTGCACCATTGTCAACACAACTAACATTGATGGCAGCAAATTTACAACGAATGCAGACAGAAATTATTAATGTACTAACTGACACACACCACGGAAAAATCAGTTAATTGTTACTCACACCTCAACGAAATTAGAGTCATCAAGGCTCATCTCCCTATATCCCGCTTACTATCCATAGATGACGATAATATGGTACAGTTCTACAAACTCATGAAGGCCGAGGGAGCAGTCACTAAAAACGAAGTAATCTTCGAAATAAGGCTACCTTTGATTGACGACCAACATTTCGATTTGTTTATCCTCATTCCCATTCCTATGGTCAAACCCAAAACAATGATTACTATTGTAACCAATACAGCATTCTTAGCTGTAAGTGCCCATCGGGATCAGTACATTCCACTAAGCTCAAATGATTTAAGATCATAGGTACATTCCTGTAAAATTCAAGAAAACCTTGCATGGATGCAAATGAACAATAGAAATCAATGGATCTTTGCAACAACATTAGACTTGGAAATATCCTCAATTTGTGGAACAAAGCTGACGCAATAAACACTAACTGGATCCGTCATAATCACAATGGAACCGAATGGCGTAATCAAAAGCATCCAAAATATCAGCACACCTCTGGAAGTAAAAAGGGTTTTTAATACAACATTCACAATGTTTGAAACTCAATTGGAACAACTCACCATTCTCCAAAACCAACTAGCAAGTGAAGACTTCACAAATCTTCCGATCGTATTGGAATCCAACCGACAACATCACCATCCGGTCAGCTACACTTCACTCATCCTATCCACAATTCTGCTTCTTGGCATCATAATATGGCAATTAAAATTCAATCCGAGCACGTTAAAGATGCCAACAATCACAATAAAACACCAACTCCACTCCCACGGACCAAAACTTCAAATGACGACGAATCAACGTTCGAGACTACATTTCCACGGTGTTGAAAGTTCGTCAACGGTGGGGAGAATGTTGAATTATCTCCGCAACTTTGACGGTTAATGCACTGTAGTCGATTGGCCTTGGCCATGAATTCACTACAATGCATTGAACAAATGCACAGTTAGCATAATTGGCGCACAAGTTATGTCGCTCCAGACGGGAACATGACACTCCCGTTTGCACGATTGAAAAATGCAAGCGCTGCCGATTATGCTGACTGCAAAATAAGCAGTCAAGGTTGCGACAATTAAATTAATCAAATTATAAGTATAAAAGAAGCCACAAATCAATAAAGAAACTACTGGAAACAGTAAAAGGTTTTTTTATTACAAGCGCAAGTTGGCGTATTAGAATCGGTTCTTTAAACATTCCGTTCAAGTGGTTGAAGTGCCATATCGAACAAATCCCGAAAGTTACCCAGGTTCAAGTGCCTGTGCAACATCAAATTATCGGGATTAAAGCCGCACACAGTTATAATTTTGGCAGCGTCTTTTTATTTTTTACTGGATCGACTTTACTTTTTGCTGCTACAATTTCTACCGTGGAACCTGCTTTCATATAAACCATGCTTTCTCCGATGCGTCTGCAAATCCGTTTAGCTGGATCGTTGCACAGCTGGATCGTTACAAAACTTGCAAATTTTCCACAAGTTTTGTATAAACAACTTGGCAACGATTGTTATAGGTGCCAACCAGCCCAATGGATCAAATATTCGAGCAAGATATGATAATGCTTGCCGTTTTGTCACTGTTCTTCCTCCGGTAGTAGCTATTCTAAACATAAACTCGTCGGTTTTTGGACTCCATTGTAAACCCAGAGTTTTTATCGTCTCGTCCTCTTGAATCTGCAGAACTTCATTTTCACTAATATTAGGAATGTCAGCGATAATGTCTTCGGTATTAGAACTCAATTTTCTCAAATGGAATCCAAATTTATCCAATTGATGTGATATTTTACCACGAATTCGGCTGCACTCTTCGATGGTATCTTCTCCAGTAATCAGATCGTCCATAAAAAAATCTTCCTTGATGATTTTAGCTATGTCTGCATCGTCGCATTGGTTTGCTATCTCGTGCAATGTTCTAATGGCAAGGAATGATGCTGAAGTTGTTCCATAGGTGACAGTTGTTAGTTCATACTGCTTTAACGGTTCCGCCTTATTCTCTCTCCAAAGTATGTATTGGCAACTCTGGTCTTCTTTCGCGACTTCTACCTAACGGTACATTTTCTCTACGTCTGCCATCATTATATTTTTCCAAACTCTCCACTTCACTATGATATCAAATATATCTTTCTGTAGCTTTGGTCCCACATGTAACACATCGTTGAGGCTTTTGCCATTTGATGTTTTCGCCGAAGCATCAAAAACAACTCTAACCTTAGTCGTAATACTGCTCTCACGAACCACCGCTTGATGAGGAAGATAATATTTTCCACGCAGATTGTCGTTGACTTCTTCCATATGACCGAGGTGTTAGTACTCCCGCTTTAATTTAACATATTCCGTTTTAAATGTATTATTTGCCTGTAACTTTTTCTCTAAATTCAGAAATCTCGCTTTCGAGAATCTCCGAGGGCGTTATCTTCTTTAAACGGCAAATTAACAATGAATCTGAAATCTCTATCTGGTTTCGTTGTAGCTTTGTATTGCCGTAGACCAGGCCCGAAGCCAGGATTTCGGTTCGGGGGGGGGCTTAAAAACAAATATTTTTTTTTAAAGCATATTTTTGATTCTAGTTTTGACCCCAGCTATTATATTGATAACCTAATCAGTCTGTTATTAAAATCATTGTCAATAAAATCGCGATTTGGTGTTTAATTGTACGAAAATATGTACCGTCGCAATACAGCAGCACTTTCAAGACTGCAGTGGATTTAACATAATGTTGGCCATTAATCGCCAATATCTCGCAAGTGGTCGAAAATCATATTACAAAAGAATCTCTGCTGCATCTTTCCACATACTTAAAATATGCACATTGTATATGAAACAGTCGGAACTGAAGTAAAGCCGGGATTCCAATCCTTCTCTAGACATTTATATTTTATCCTCCATATATTCATGAAGATTTTCCAATTTATTAATATGGTTAGGTCACAAAAGACCAACGGTCGCAGTGCAAATCGCCTTTTATTATTATTAACATGGTTAGGTGAAGCAAAACCAAGAAAAAGTATCTGAAAATGTTAGCAATTCGATATATCGCTCATTCCCTGCAATAAAGACACAACTAAAAACATCATATTGTTGGGAAATCATGATTTGAAATTTAAAATTTCCGTTTTTTGACAGCATGCCGATAAATATCTGAGGATCCTAGTGGCATTCAAAACTCAAAAAACCCGAATTTTGAGTTGAGTCTTTATTGCAGGGAATAAGCGATATATGCATATTGGACCGGTTCTTTTGTATATAAAAATGACTTATGTGAAGTTTGGAGCCAATCAGATAAAGAAAAGTCGGCGCGGAATGCACTTCTTTTTCCCCATACAAAAATGAAAAACATTGGAAATAGTGCCCGGATTTTGACACTTTATACTTTATCCGATTGGCTCCAAACTTCACATAAGTCATTTTTATATACAAAGTAGGGATGTCAATTTTCGAGACCTTTGCCCATCCCGGGATTTGGATTTTTTTCAATTCAACCAAATTTAGTAAAAAAAATGTTATATTAAATCGAATTGAATTGCTTTTAATATACCCATACTATAATATTTTGGAAATTGCGCAAATAATCTAACAATATTCAAGGTATTTATTGGATTTGGAATATTAGAAAAAAGTTTGAATAACTTTAAAATATGTAGAATAAAATACTAATTGGAATAGATTTGGTCTTTGGAATCATTTTAAAAATGTGTCGTTTGATCCACATTTCTCGAACAACTCTTGACCTGAACATTTTGTCGAAAATTTTAATATACGGAATTGGAATTTGTATTTCATGTCCCGAACGATGTTCGATGTATTTTTTGATCCGATTTCCATTTAAACAAAATGGATTTGAGTGCTTTATAGTCTACTAATTTGCAAATAGTTTGGAACTATTTTTTGCTTAAATTTGTTGACGTAATGACAATATGCCTAAATTGCCTTCACGCATTGGTACAAGTTTCTACAATGAGTATTGCATATTTTTATATGTATAACTCATATAGTTTATGTACGAGTATATTAATAAACTTTTCGCCAATTTTATTTAATTTTTTTCTTTAAAACAAAACAAATAATTTTTCCAAACCAATAAAATCAAATGAAACACATTAAATTTCCAAAAATATCCGACTTTTCGAAGTTTTTTCCTGAATGCTTATCAACATTTTTTAGATGAAAAACTATGGTCCTTGTTAAAACTAAACCATTCAGAAAGATATTATTCATGATAGAAAAAGCTCCTGAATTTATAAATTTTTTCTAAACAGATAGAATTTAATTCATTAATTTTTTCCCAATATAAAAGGCATATTTTTGAAAAAATTTCTCATAAAACTTGTCCCGAAAATCCCGGGATTAATCAGTGCGAATCCCGGGATTTTCGGGACTAACAGAGAAGCGGGATCCCGCGGTCCCGGAAACCCGGGATTGACATGCCGAATAAAAGGAACCAAACTAACCCAATCGAGCCATCCAGCACTCATTTTGAAGAAAGCTTCTATTTTCATAAGTGAAATAACAATTTTAAAATATAAATTTTAGCTAAATTTTCTTTTACTTTTACTTTAAAATTTAAACTTTTTTGACTTTAGAACCGATATTTGCCTATGATATATTTTGAATTAAGCAAGATATAAAATATTCTTCAGCGGATGAAGTGCCAGGATGTGAACGTGAGGTCTGCTTAGGAAGTTTGGGAAGCTGTAGGTCCGTTTGAAAAACATTTACGCCCAGTTTTGAAGCAGAATAAAAAAATTTCTTTCTTCGGCATTTTGCCGATTCTTTTGTAGGGTATCCACAAATATAATGAATTTTTAAGCGGTGTTGTCAAAGCCATGGACTTATCTTGAAAACCGACAACGGAAGAGTAAGACTGAATCGTTTGTCAGAAACAAGAAGGCTGACAAGAAAATTTTACTTTCCGAACATTGGTTCTGTATGAATTTCAGTACGAATATACTGGCAACAATGCTTTAATGATAAAGATTCAGTCCCACTACTTCCTGATATTCAGTAAAAAAAAAATCGAAAAATTTCGGGGGGGGAGGCTTCAGCCCCTCAAGCCCCCCACCTGGCTACGTGCCTGCCGTAGACATAAATCATCATCATATGATGGAATAACCGAATCATTTATCTCCTCCAACTTCCAAAATCGCTTCAACCCAGTTGTTACGTTTGCTGTTAATTGTTTACTCATACTTTCTACGTTGAGTACTCCGGATAATATCCACCCAAGCTTTGTAGATTGACCCAGGATTTTATCCAATTTCAATATGCCTTCCTCTAAGATCTCTGGATACAAGTCGCCGCCGATAACTATATCAATTCGGTCTGATCTGTTAAAATTAGGATCGGCCAACGTATGATTTTTCAACTGATTGATATCATACTTAAATGATGTGCCCGGATGTGCCTTGGCCAGCTTTGGCAATACTAATGCCTCAATTACTAACAATTCGTCGCTCATAAACCTTGGTCGGATTTCCAAATTTACTTTCGACTTTGCTACTCCAACCACCGTGCTTCCACGACCAACTAGTTCCAAATTCACCTTCTTCGTTGGTAAGTTCAATATTTGCGCAGCTTCTTCTGACAATGCGGTTTTTTGTGATCCTTGGTCAATTAGTGCTCTCAAGGTCAGAAATTTTCCATGCGCTGTTTTTACTCGCACCTGTGCCGTTGCCAAAAGTACAGCCGGTGATGCATCGTCCTTTGTCATCATTGAAGTCGCTGACTCCTGCCTTGGTTAATTTTTTGTTTTATTTAAACCATACGTTGTTTCCTAATGCAGCAGAATGTGATGATTTTACCACACTTTTTGCATTTGGAAGCTCCATTACTGCATTTCATGTCCAACTTATGGTATAGACATACATAACACGCGTTGCTTTTCTTTGCCCAGCTGTGTCGATCTGCCACTGATAGCGCAAGGAATTTCCTGCAATTGTTCATACTATGTCCTACTGTGTTACAATATGCGCAGCTTAGTTGTCCCGTATAAAACGAATTTGTGGATTGTTGATTGCTTCTGTGCCTATTGCTTCCACTATTTCCAATCAGCTTCTTTCCTTTTAGAGCTTCTAACGCACATCGCTCAGAGTCTGTATCTGACTTCAATCGGTACATTTCTCAACGTTTGAATAATGGCTGACCTCATGTACCAATTTTTTGAATATATCGTAAAAAGAGGACCATTCGTTTATATCCCCAAAAAATGTTGGGATTTTGATATCATCCAGCTTAAGAGTTGCTGGCCTGAGTGACTTCATCTTCTTTGCTTTTTTGCTTTTCTACATCGCCATCGTCCTCTCCTATATCAATTGTCAATTTTGTATCAATTGCATTTATGAGCTGCATTTTCTGCTCCCAACAAGATTTTCTGCATCCCAATTCCGCTCTGCCGGCATCATCTTCTATGCCTTCATCCAACAATAATTTCATGTTGTTCACTTGCCGGAAAAATTTTCTTATCAGAATGTCAGCCGGCTTGACATCCAGATGTTCCCTCTTGTGCCGCTGTGTGCTCTTAGCCCCTTCTTCTTGCCGATGACTTTCACTAGAACCAGCTGCCTCAGTTGCCTGCTTCGGCATAGTAAGTTCGACATCTGCATTTTTTATGTGTGTACGAATTCCGTACACTACTTTTTCAATCTCTTCGAAATATCTGCTCTCGAAATAACTTTCATCTGTTATCCCCATCCACAGCAGTTTCAAGTTGATCCTCTGGAACTCATCCCAGCTTTTTTCCAAGTGGGAAGTTGTCTCATCCAACGTAGTTTGACGCAGCTTTTTTTGCTGCACCTTATCATTCATGTCGATGATCATCTCGCCAATCTCCTTCTGGCGTTCCAACAATTTTCGCTTTTCATTCGACATTTTGTATTCGAAAATAAAAACTTGTATTAGTTAACTGTATACACTGCAAAGTGAACCTATCTTTTGGTGTGTAATTTTACACACAACACAAATTTTTAAGTGTATATTTATTTAGATAAATAAAAAAAACACACATTCAAGATTTTGGCATGTTCTATTAACACGCATGCGTGTTTTTTAAAGCCCTTACAGTGTTTTACACGCAAAATTGTGTGTAAAATGTGTCTACTTGTGACTTTTGAGAATCTCCGAGGGCGTTATCTTCTTTAAACGGCAAGTTAACAATGAATCTGCCATCTCTATCTGGTTTCGTTGTAGCTTTGTATTGCCGTAGACCAGGCCCGAAGCCAGGATTTCGGTTCGGGAGGGGCTTAAAAACAAATATTTTTTTTTAAAGCATATTTTTGATTCTAGTTTTGACCCCAGCTATTATATTGATAACCTAATCAGTCTGTTATTAAAATCATTGTCAATAAAATCGCGATTTGGTGTTTAATTGTACGAAAATATGTACCGTCGCAATACAGCAGCACTTTCAAGACTGCAGTGGATTTAACATAATGTTGGCCATTAATCGCCAATATCTCGCAAGTGGTCGAAAATCATATTACAAAAGAATCTCTGCTGCATCTTTCCACATACTTAAAATATGCACATTGTATATGAAACAGTCGGAACTGAAGTAAAGCCGGGATTCCAATCCTTCTCCAGACATTTATATTTTATCCTCCATATATTCATGAAGATTTTCCAATTTATTAATATGGTTAGGTCACAAAAGACCAACGGTCGCAGTGCAAATCCCCTTTTATTATTATTAACATGGTTAGGTGAAGCAAAACCAAGAAAAAGTATCTGAAAATGTTAGCAATTCGATATATCGCTCATTCCCTGCAATAAAGACACAACTAAAAACATCATATTGTTGGGAAATCATGATTTGAAATTTGAAATTTCCGTTTTTTGACAGCATGCCGATAAATATCTGAGGATCCTAGTGGCATTCATAACTCCAAAAACCCGAATTTTGAGTTGAGTCTTTATTGCAGGGAATAAGCGATATATGCATATTGAACCGGTTCTTTTGTATATAAAAACTAGAGAGTGGACTATCTTCGGCTATACCGAAGCTGAAATACCCCCACACAGTAGGAAGAAGTACCTTGAACATAAAAAATTGTGGTCTCAAGACCCTATTTTGAGCCAATTATAGGTGGTTTTGGAGCCCGGACCATGTCCAAAATCCATTTCTAAAAATTTCCAATTAAATCCACAAAAAAAAAAAAATTGGTCTCAAGACCCCATTTAGACCCTTATATATGTGGCTGCGGAACCTCGGACCATGTCAAAAATACGTTTCTAAACATTTCCAATCGAATACAACAATAAAAAATGTTTACCTTTTTTTTCGGTGTATGGAAGCCACGCCCAGTTTTTGTCCGATTTGGCTGATTCTCGAACTTGATCTCAGTATTCACGAGAAAAACATGTAAAAAAAGTTTCAAGTCGATATCTCCAAAACTGCGACCGCTATCGTGCGGACGGACAGACGGACAGACGGACAGACGGACAGACGGACAGACGGACAGACGGACGGACAGACAGACGGACATCGCTAAATCGACTCAGGAGGTGATACTGATCAAGAATATATATACTTTTCCATACCGGACACGCCTCCTTATGGGCGTTACAAACGTTGTGACAAAGTTAGTATACCCTGCCACAGTGAGTGTGGGGGTATAATGACTTATGTGAAGTTTGGAGCGAATCAGATAAAGAAAAGTCGGCGCGGAATGCACTTCTTTTTCCCCATACAAAAATGAAAAACATTGGAAATAGTGCCCGGATTTTGACACTATATACTTTATCCGATTGGCTCCAAACTTCACATAAGTCATTTTTATATACAAAGTAGGGATGTCAATTTTCGAGACCTTTGCCCATCCCGGGCAAATTTAGTAAAAAAAATGTTATATTAAATCGAATTGAATTGCTTTTAATATACCCATACTATAATATTTTGGAAATTGCGCAAATAATCTAACAATATTCAAGGTTTTTATTGGATTTGGAATATTAGAAAAAAGTTTGAATAACTTTAAAATATGTAGAATAAAATACTAATTGGAATAGATTTGGTCTTTGGAATCATTTTAAAAATGTGTCGTTTGATCCACATTTCACGAACAACTCTTGACCTGAACATTTTGTCGAAAATTTTAATATACGGAATTGGAATTTGTATTCCATGTCCCGAACGATGTTCGATGTATTTTTTATCCGATTTCCATTTAAACAAAATGGATTTGAGTGCTTTATAGTCTACTAATTTGCAAATAGTTTGGAACTATTTTTTGCTTAAATTTGTTGACGTAATGACAATATGCCTAAATTGCCTTCACGCATTGGTACAAGTTTCTTCAATGAGTATTGCATATTTTTATATGTATAACTCATATAGTTTATGTACGAGTATATCAATAAACTTTTCGCCAATTTTATTTAATTTTTTTCTTTAAAACAAAACAAATAATTTTTCCAAACCAATAAAATCAAATGAAACACATTAAATTTCCAAAAATATCCGACTTTTCGAAGTTTTTTCCTGAATGCTTATCAACATTTTTTAGATGAAAAACTATGGTCCTTGCTAAAACTAAACCATTCAGAAAGATATTATTCATGACAGAAAAAGCTCCTGAATTTATAAATTTTTTCTAAACAGATAGAATTTAATTCATTAATTTTTTCCCAATATAAAAGGCATATTTTTGAAAAAATTTCTCATAAAACTTGTCCCGAAAATCCCGGGATTAATCAGTGCGCATCCCGGGATTTTCGGGACTAACAGAGAAGCGGGATCCCGGGGTCCCGGGAACCCGGGATTGACATGCCGAATAAAAGGAACCAAACTAACCCAATCGAGCCATACAGCACTCATTTTGAAGAAAGCTTCTATTTTCATAAGTGAAATAACAATTTTAAAATATAAATTTTAGTTAAATTTTCTTTTACTTTTACTTTTACTTTAAAATTTAAACTTTTTTGACTTTAGAACCGATATTTGCCTATGATATATTTTGAATTAAGCAAGATATAAAATATTCTTCAACGGATGAAGTGCCAGGATGTGAACGTGAGGTCTGCTTAGGAAGTTTGGGAAGCTGTAGGTCCGTTTGAAAAACCTTTACGCCCAGTTTTGAAGCAGAATTAAAAAATTACTTTCTTCGGCATTTTGCCGATTCTTTTGTAGGGTATCCACAAATATAATGAATTTTTAAGCGGTGTTGTCAAAGCCATGGACTTTTCTTGAAGAAAAACCGACAACGGAAGAGTAAGACTGAATCGTTTGTCCGAAACAAGAAGGCTGACAAGAAAATTTTACTTTCCGAACATTGGTTCTGTATGAATTTCAGTACGAATATACTGGCAACAATGCTTTAATGATAAAGATTCAGTCCCACTACTTCCTGATATTCAGTAAAAAAAAATCGAAAAATTTCGGGGGGGGAGGCTTCAGCCCCTCAAGCCCCCCACCTGGCTACGTGCCTGCCGTAGACATAAATCATCATCATATGATGGAATAACCGAATCATTTATCTCCTCCAACTTCCAAAATCGCTTCAACCCAGTTGTTACGTTTGCTGTTAATTGTTTACTCATACTTTCTACGTTGAGTACTCCGGATAATATCCACCCAAGTTTTGTAGATTGACCCAGAATTTTATCCAATTTCAATATGCCTTCCTCTAAGATCTCTGGATACAAGTCGCCGCCGATAACTATATCAATTCGGTCTGATTTGTTAAAATTAGGATCGGCCAACGTATGATTTTTCAACTGATTGATATCATACTTAAATGATGTGTCCGGATGTGCCTTGGCCAGCTTTGGCAATACTAATGCCTCAATTACTAACAATTCGTCGCTCATAAACCTTGGTCGGATTTCCAAATTTACTTTCGACTTTGCTACTCCAACCACCGTGCTTCCACGACCAACTAGTTCCAAATTCACCTTCTTCGTTGGTAAATTCAATATTTGCGCAGCTTCTTCTGACAATGCGGTTTTTTGTGATCCTTGGTCAATTAGTGCTCTCAAGGTCAGAAATTTTCCATGCGCTGTTTTTACTCGCACCTGTGCCGTTGCCAAAAGTACAGCCGGTGATGCATCGTCCTTTGTCATCATTGAAGTCGCTGACTCCTGCCTTGGTTAATTTTTTGTTTTATTTAAACCATACGTTGTTTCCTAATGCAGCAGAATGTGATGATTTTACCACACTTTTTGCATTTGGAAGCTCCATTACTGCATTTCATGTCCAACTTATGGTATAGACATACATAACACGCGTTGCTTTTCTTTGCCCAGCTGTGTAGATCTGCCACTGATAGCGCAAGGAATTTCCTGCAATTGTTCATACTATGTCCTACTGTGTTACAATATGCGCAGCTTAGTTGTCCCGTATAAAACGAATTTGTGGATTGTTGATTGCTTCTGTGCCTATTGCTTCCACTATTTCCAATCAGCTTCTTTCCTTTTAGAGCTTCTAACGCACATCGCTCAGAGTCTGTATCTGACTTCAATCGGTACATTTCTCAACGTTTGAATAATGGCTGACCTCATGTACCAATTTTTTGAATATATCGTAAAAAGAGGACCATTCGTTTATATCCCCAAAAAATGTTGGGATTTTGATATCATCCAGCTTAAGAGTTGCTGGCCTTATCACTAGCTCCAGTGACTTCATCTTCTTTGCTAAGTTCATTGAAGCATCGTTACACGACCTGTCCACTTGGTCTTTTTGCTTTTCTACATCGTCATCGTCCTCTCCTATATCAATTGTCAATTTTGTATCAATTGCATTTATGAGCTGCATTTTCTGCTCCCAACAAGATTTTCTGCATCCCAATTCCGCTCTGCCGGCATCATCTTCTATGCCTTCATCCAACAATAATTTCATGTTGTTCACTTGCCGGAAAAATTTTCTTATCAGAATGTCGGCCGGCTTGACTTCCAGATGTTCCCTCTTGTGCGCTTCTTGCCTCTGTGTGCTCTTAGCCCCTTCTTCTTGCCGATGACTTTCACTAGAACCAGCTGCCTCAGTTGCCTGCTTCGGCATAGTAAGTTCGACATCTGCATTTTTTATGTGTGTACGAATTCCGTACACTACTTTTTCAATCTCTTCGAAATATCTGCTCTCGAAATAACTTTCATCTGTTATCCCCATCCACAGCAGTTTCAAGTTGATCCTCTGGAACTCATCCCAGCTTTTTTCCAAGTGGGAAGTTGTCTCATCCAACGTAGTTTGACGCAGCTTTTTTTGCTGCACCTTATCATTCATGTCGATGATCATCTCGCCAATCTCCTTCTGGCGTTCCAACAATTTTCGCTTTTCATTCGACATTTTGTATTCGAAAATAAAAACTTGTATTAGTTAACTGTATACACTGCAAAGTGAACCTATCTTTTGGTGTGTTTTTTTTATTTATCTAAATAAATATACACTTAAAAATGTGTGTTGTGTGTAAAATTACACACCAAAAGATATGTTCACTTTGCAGTGTACAACCGCTGTTTAAGCATCGGTTACGCTTGTCTCACTGTTTAGGCCGTGATAAAAGCCACTTATTTAAAATTTTATAGTTTCGTTCGCACTTAAGCGATTTAGACAATTTAAAAATTTTACAACGATTGTGTTTCCAATTTCACTAGCTCGTTTCCTCGAAGGACCAATGCACGAATATTATATCCGCTTACTATGAGTATTTGTATGGTACTGACTTTATTTTAATAAAACGCTTAAATATACACGCAGAGAAAAAACATGGTTGACCTGATCATATTTTAAGGGGACCATATTATGATTGGCGAAATGATTGCACCAACCATGCCATGATTGCATACTAAACATTTACATGATTGCAGCTAACCATTTACATGATTGAAAATAAACATGTAATGATTGCAGCCAAAAATTTGTATGATGGTTACAATCATGTTAACCAATTTTTATTCAATTTTCAAATGAATTTCAACATCTACTTTTCAATTGTTTTAAATTATATTATTAATATTTCAATGTAATATTAGCTGATTGTTATATTATATTTAAGAAATAATAGTTCATATACATTTTTCTTTACTTACTTACGTTTGGCCGTGCCGAGATTTGAACCTGGGATACTTGGGTTGCTATCGAAGCGCGTTAGCACGTTTAGCTACTACTGCCTTGCATTTGTTTTGTTCTAAATGCATACATATACTAATCATATCGATAAAAGCTTAAAGCGTAACCATCCTATGTCCATTTTTCCCAAACTGTAGAAAACGCAAAACAAGTTTTGAAATAAATTTTTCGTTATTATTGCAGTTCTGTTTTCTGGGTCCAATATTTTTCTTATGTAGCTTAATCCATCTTTGGAGTGTTGAAAAAAAGTTTGAGTGAAAACTCGTCATGGTTTTAAATTAAATGGAATTCTTCTGTGACGTTCAAATTTGTTTTCATACAAAATTTCATTATTTTGAGTTCTAACAGGCCCAACTATACTATGTCCAATACAATTTTCGGGACATAGTATAACTGCGCTCTTTGAAATTGAATTTGTTTATTTATCAAAAACACAAACCAAAAATAATTTATTGCTTGAAACACTAGATGGAGCTGGTGTATTTTGATATCAAACAATCAAATTTCACAGTTTGAAAATAAAAATGAAGGAATTTTAATGTGTCAAAAATCTAATACAAAAACCTTTTTTTATATTTTTATGGAATAAGCAAAGACAACAACTCAAAATTCGGACATTGCACACTTGGGCCCCCGAAAAAAATCCTTCTGTGGACATAGAACTTTCTTATTTCCTTATTTTTTAACCACTTCCGGTCAAATTTTCACAAACCACAATAGCGTATTCGATGCAGCTTCTTCTCAGGAATCCAAAAATGACAAAAACTCGATTTTCATGAAAACGGACATAGGATGGTTGCGCTTTAAGGTATCGATATGCCATTTTTATGTGTATATAAATTTTTAATGAAATATTTTTGGAAATGAATTTAAGCATTTATATACATTTTGTTTGTATATTTTGGTGCTTATGTTTGCAGAAAAGTACAAATCTACCCAAGTACTCCATATCGTGAATACTCTTATTAACCCATTCATGACGAGCGTGCCCATATGGTAACGCTGATAGCGTTCTACGGTATGTGCAATTACAAAAATATTTGAACGAATATCACTAATCCGTTTTTTGATGTTAATAAAGCATACTTTGATCTTTCTTTTGATCTTTCTATAACTCTAAGCAATCGCCCGTCAGTAGCGGTGGTGGCGGATAATTGAAAAGTAGTGTTTTTAAAAAGTGGGCAAAAACAGCGAAAAGTCACGACCTTCTCAGTAAGAATATTTTTCATTGCCATAAAAAGTTATATATTTTGAATGTTTTTTTTTGGCATTTGGGTAAAATATCAAAGTATTAGAAAACGTATAAAATAAAATTATTTATAACTTCTGTGTTACCTTTTTATCATTTTGAATTTAGCTGTTACCATATGGGCACGCTCGTCACAACCCTAGCCAATTTAAATTTTCTTACTGAAATTGTTTGTATGAGCTTTTTTTTATGTAAAATCAAATATATTTTATTTGTATATTGCTTTGAAAGTGTTTTTGTGTTCTTAATATAATTTAAAACAAAATTTTTTTTTAATATTCAGATTTTAAATAATTTTTGTACGTGTTTATATACATATTTGCGTACATATTCGAGTATTTTTTGTAAAATGAGGTACATTTTTTCTATATATTGGTTTGAAATGTATTTTTTTTTAGCTTTTTTCATATGAAGTTAAAAATATTTTATCTATAAATTGTCTTTAAAGTGTGGTTATGTACTTGGTGTACTTATGAAAAATTAGCAGCTCATCTTAAGTTGATTTAGACATATCCGTATGTCTGTCCGTTATTTGATTGGTATTTCCTTGATTGGTATGGGCTATTGAAGGAGCTAAATGAAAGCTAGGCGGTCCAAACATTGAATTTATCCCTTGGAGGTCCTAGAAGGAGTTTGTATAGCAAATGGGAGAAATCGATCAACTGCTACGCCTACCTTCCATACAAGTGAAAGTCGAGTTTTGTAACAAATGTTACCCGATTTCAAGGGAATTGTGGTAGGAAAATTCTCCGTAAGATATATTGTCCGCTTGGCATCGATGGTGAGTGACGCAAAAGCTATATGAGCAATACCCCGATCATGTCATGACGCATACAAAATCCACGTCTAAGATGGCTAGGTCATGCCGAGCTGATGAATGTAAAAAAGTACTACTAAATGAAGCACATGTGAGTACCGTCGGTGGAATGAGCAAAAGATGGCGACCAGGTCTCAGATGGAAGGGTTTATGGTATATATAGGTTTACTTCGACCGGTTGAAACTTTCTCCATTGTTTTTTAACAAATTTACATTACGATGAAGACATTTAGGCGAGCATGATTTTATTCGGCTGGACAAGATGATTAGGAGGAAGATGAAGCAGGTACTTCCAATGGGCTTCATCGTAAACCTCTTTTACAGCCATGTAAGTTGTGTATGTCAAATGAAATGATGACGAGGACCTTACCAATTTCAATTCATATGGAGATATTTCTTATGTTATTGAAAACCTAAGCAGTATTTTGGTGTATGTGTAGATACATATTATATACAGTGGCGGACAGATAATTAGGGCCAGACTTGAGTGACTGCCAAAATTTTAAGAATATCAACTTGATTACTATTGAAAAAGTCTATTGGACCCCATTCTATGATGACTACCATGACACTTATCAAGAAAATCCTAGTTAAAAACTGACCTACTTTTCTAACTTTTTTCCTTGGGGCTAAAAAATTTTTTCTTTTGATGCAAAAATGTACGTTTTTTAAAAACAAACTACTTTGCTGAAGAAACTTTTATGATCAAAAATGCTCCTGAATTTATAGAATTTTTTTTAACCAAATTTTTTTTTAAAAAAACTATTAGATTTAAAAAAATTAGTCGATTAAAATTTTTTTTACAAAATAAATTTTAAAACATTGCTAAACTTTCAAAAATTTCAAAAAAAAGTAGTTGTAAACAATAATATCTTAAATTAGGTAATTTTGCTAGGGTTGTGACGAGTGTTACCATATGGTAACGGCCAGGGCTGGGCAAACGGAGAGCGGTCCAAAAAAAAAAAGGTTAGAAATTCGTTTCTTAGGTCATTTCTAGGTAAGCCTGAAAAAAATCTTGAAAAAATTCCGAAAATTTCGCTCTCGTCATTAATGGGTTAATATTAAATATCCAATCATATACATTATTGCCTCCAGCATGTTTTTGGCATGGTTGGAATCTAATCATAATATGATCTCTGAAACATAATATGGTCTCTATAATCATTAAAATATAATTTACATGATTACCCCAACCAACTATGGTCTTTATAATCATAGTATTATTGTAGCAAGTATATATGATCGCTGCAATCATGCTCCAACCATATTTTTTCTCTGCGTGTATATGATCCCCGCAGAGGCTATAAACTATTTATTACTTGTGTGTGTACTTTTCTTAATAGCGACAATAATAGAATACATTAGAATTGTAAATGGCCACACAGACTCAACTCAAACTGAGTGTTACTAAGCATAGATTATGATGTGTGAGACACATCTTCTGTTGGACATTTTTTAACTAGCGATAATTATAGATAGTATTAGAAATTTAAATTACCACATGTAAAAGTGTCATATTTGGACACACACCTTGCAATGGTAATTCCAAAAACTTGTTTTTTCTCTTGCCGCATTCTAAGCTGATGACTGCGTTATCGAAGATTTTGTGAAACCATGTATTTCCTTTTGAAAGCTTTGTCCAAAAACTGCGCTTGATAACTTGCTTGAATTGGCATTCCTTTGTGTCAGAGCGGAAACCTCATATGAGTTATCAGTTGCTGGCCTTGTTGGCCAATTCGCCTGGCATAAGAAGTGGTTTTCCAGAGTCTTTTGACACATATTTAGCTGTGGTTGCGTGAGTAATATATATGAATTCATGACAAAATTGTATATTATAAACTCTGCCTTGGTAGTTGCCATTATTACCGTGCCTTTATGTAGAGTTGGTAGTGGAATTATTCGATAGATGTCGGAAGATTAACTTTGTATTAATGGAATCTACGCCTTAATCATCAAACGGGATCCAACGACCAATCCTTTAGCCGACATTAACTTGTAGACATCTTTTAGCTCGTTGCCCTGATCTTTTCCAGGAAACATCCACTTAGGAGGCAACTTATCCTTAATGAGCGATATTTCTCGTTGTAGTTGAGAAGGCCTTATAAGCGTTGGATTTACTCGCCCGTGATTGATGTTAATAAGTAGATTTATTATTGACGATTGAATACGTTCACATCCGTCAATAATCGTTACTAGTTGCGTCGTCATCACTTGAAATGCTAGCATCGTACGTTCTGCATTTTGGCTTCTTGTCAGCTCAGAGTAAAATAGACTCAATTGCTCGTTCATCTTTTGAAAGTGACTATTAACCTCATCTGTTGTCTTTCTTAGAAGATTAACTGTCGAGTCTATTACAGATTTTTGTTTCTTCATTAAGCTCGTTATATCTTGCTGATTTTCAAAGATCTTGGTCATTTCATCCTCCATATCATTTCTATCATCTGAATCCATCATCCCGAATAGAATATGATAAGTCGATCCCACCAATTCGCTTTTCGCTTTCTTTTAACTTTGATTATTAATTCGTTGTTTGATATAAGTATATTATATCGTTTCTCCATCGATGCTGTCATCATCTTACAGGCTTCTTCATAATAGGTTAAAATTTGACACTGCTTCTTTAGTCTGTTTACATATTGTTGAATGTTATGCATTTCCTCTAAGTTCCTACTTAAATCGTAGTAAATGAGCAGATCCCATTTCGAAGCTGTTACATCCAGCTTTCCCATGTAATCAAGATAAATTTCAGTATTATCTTTTAATCCAACTGCTTCACCTTCTGGCATTGTAAAGTTAGTTGGTGCTTAGTAGAACGAGAATGATAAATGATCCAAAAGTTTGACTCTGTATGAAACTTTTTTTATATGTACACCTGGCCATATTGGTAAGACTATAACTTGTCAAAAATACTTTCGGTTTTGTTGATGTTTCTTCTCTTTCGTTTTCCTCTTCGGTTCCTAAAGGACATACTTTATGTATTGGACGTTTAAGAGTACCATTTTGAACTTTTATGGTCACTACTCTAACTCTGTTATCCGCTCCAGGGTGCAGATCTGATGTCCTTCCCATTGGCCATTTTAGGGGGGGGTGTATTTTCATCCTTAATCAGCACTAGTTGACCTTCGCGTTGATTTTTGTGTGCAGTCTTCCACTTGTTGCGTTGTTGAAGTGATGTAAGATATTCTTCTTTCTAACGGTTCCAAAAATCTCTTTTCATCTTTTGATTGAGTTTCCACCTGTTCAGAGAACGCATTACTGCATCATCTACAGGTTCGGGATAATTCAGCAGCGGTTGTCCAATCAAAAAATTACCTGGAGTTCAAAGATATATTTCATCTATGCTGTTGCCGATTACATTCAGTGGTATTGAATTCAACACTGCCTGAATTTGGGATAGGAGTGTGCTCATTTCATCAAAGGTCAATTTGCTATCTCCAATGACCCGCTTCAGATGATGCTTCATTGATTTGACACCAGCTTCCCAAATTTCTCCAAAATGAGGGGCTGCCGGGGCAAAAAAATGCCATTGAATTTTCTCCGATTCCAGTATAGGTGCAACAGTAGAATTATTTTTTATTGCTGCCATATACTCTGAGTCCATTTTTCTATTTGCTCCAATAAAATTAGTCCCATTGTCTGAATATATGTGGCAACTTTTTCTTCTTCTGGCGAAAAATCGTCTTTTTAACGACGAATCCCAACGGTCCCACTTACCCGCCCAACCGACCGAGGGGCACATTCGCATGACGCACGGATTTGGTGACCGAACAGCCGTAATCCGGATTACGCTGTGTAACCGATCGCGGGTAAACATATTTGGAAATTCGTTTCAGCTACAGATTAAAATCATCAGCTGATAAAACGCATATTAATAAAACGCGAATTAGGTTATGAATGCAAGAGAGAATTCTTCCAAACATAACATAATATAAGATTAACATGATAATAAACAATAGAATTAAAAGAAAATATTATGAAGCATCAGAATTCATGCGACGAATATGAATTTGATCAAATATAATTTTTGTCTACTTTACGATATTAGACTTAACAAAAATACAAAGACAAAACAATCTAAACAGTTAATTTACGCGACAAAGATTACAAATATTAATTTTAGTATTTTATTTTTTTATACGAAATATAAAAAATCAAATACAAATAGAACAGTTAAGTAAACAGTAACGGAACGAATGTGAATTCAGCTAAAAATTTTGTTTTATTTGTATACAATATACAGTAAAAAACAAAATTCTGCTGAAATATAAATATAAAATACAACAAAAATACAACACTTTCAAAAAATCGACAATACCGATCTTTGTGGAGTTTGGCAACCCTGTCATTTCGTTAGACCCTAAGCGGTCCAAAAACTCAAAGAGCAACAAAGGCTTAAGTGTGATCAAGTGCATTTAAAATAAAAGTTTTAGTTTTACTAAGTGAATCTGACAGGTCAAAGACAGAATACAGGCTATTAAAATCGCTACAAATACAACGAAAAGGTTCATTCTGCGCGTAATTAGAGCGGCACATACTTAATATCAAAGGAATGAAAGATCTGGAACGACGGGTTGGAATATTGAAATCAATTTCTTGAAGCAAAAATGTAGAATTCAGAGAGCCATTTATCAATTTAATCAAAAATGTTACATTAAGCATCGTTCTTCTATTTTTTAGAGTAGGGATGTCCAAGAGTTTTAAATGATTTTCGTATGGAGGTAGGTTCTGATTCGGATTCCAGCGAAGGTTTCTTAAAGCAAATAATAAAAATTGTTTTTGAACCGATTCAATTCTATCAGAGTGGCAGTTATATTGTGGATTCCACAAGACTGATGCATATTCCAAAATTGGTCTTACAAGTGATATGTAAAGGCTTTTGGTAACGAATGGGTCATTAAATTCTTTTGACCATCTTTTAATGAAACCTAGAACACCCCTCGCCTTATTCACACATAAATCAATATGTAGATGAAAGCGAAGTTTTGGATCCATAGTAACACCCAGGTCCACAAAAGTAAAAACCTTTTCTAGACTACAGTTATTTATATGATACAGCGATGAAAGTTGGTGTCTTCTAGCAAATGTCATAAATTTACATTTTTTCAGGTTCAGTTCCATTAAGTTATTATCACACCAGATAGCTATACTGGTCAGATCTGATTGTAACAACTTATGTTGATCTAAGATGTCATAGGATAGAAACAATTTAACGTCATCAGCATACAACAGTACATTCGAATGTTTAATGACAGAAGGAAGGTCATTTATAAAAATATTGAACAGAATAGGACCTAAGTGACTTCCTTGAGGAACTCCAGAGGTGACATCTATAGTTTTTGATGTTGATGATTCGAATAACACCTGTTGCTTCCGATTTGTCAGATACGATTCTACCCATTTTAAAAGAAGATCTGGGAATCCGTATCTTTTAAGCTTTTCAATCAACAAATAATGATTAACTTTATCAAAAGCTTTACTAAAATCAGTATATATGACATCTCTTTGAAGATTCTTTGAAAATCCCTTTATTGTTAATGAAGAAAATTCCAATAAATTTTGTAGATGTTGATCTACCTCTCAGAAAACCATGCTGTGAAGGAGATATTAAAGTTGTGACCGAGTGAACCAATTGCTTTGTGACAACTTGTTCAAATAACTTTGGTATTGTCTTAGCGCTGCCAAAAATGATTCGGTTGTTAAATCACTAACTGCTTCGAGATGAATAGCCTTTGTATCCATTCAGACAAAAACTGCAATGTATCCTTTATATGATTTTTGACCTCGTCCTTTGGAACATCGCATCGATATAGGTCCAGCATAGTCCACACCCGTATGAGTAAATGGATGTGACATGATACTCCACTTTTTGGAAGATGACAAATCATCTGCTTAGCGGTTTCTTGACGGAACCTCGTGCATTTAACGCATAGTCGCAGAGATTTTTTATGGCATTCTTTACTCCAATTATCCAGAATTGCCTTCTTAATAATGGCTATATTACACGATTACCTCCATGTAATGTTATGAAATAAGCGTTTTTAATTATAAATGTAGTCAGTTGAGATTTTTTCAAAATGATGGGATGTTTTTGTTCGTAAGGCAGATATGAATTTTCTAATCTTCCACGTACTCGTAGTATTCCCTTTTCATTCAAATCAAAATCGTACTTTTCCTATTTAGTTCCTTGTTCATCTTGATGCATCGCATTTCGTCACCAAAATCCAGGATTTATTGATGATTTCGCACGATGACAAGTAGGCTGCAACAGGTTTATTCTTCTTCAATATGTTAAAGAACTGCAGAACATAGCTAACTATTCTTTCATATTTGTTAATTGAAGAACATCTCTCCAATAAACTGCTTAAAATGTCTTCGTTTTGTTTCGGTCCCGTGGTAAGGACTGTCCCGAATATTATGAGTACACTTTGTACAAGTTATGTAGGCGGCGTTGAAAATTCGGTATCGTAGCAATCTGGACCGTTGAATAGCTGTGATTTTTCACTTCTGAAAAATGAAATTAGTTGTCGAAAAATTTCAACGCCGCGTACAATGAAGGGACTTAATTCGGAAAAGCGCGAATCAATTATTTGCAAATGGGCGAAAGAAAAAATGTCGTACCGAAAAATTGCCAAGGATGAAGGCATAAGTGTGTGGGCTGTTCAAAAAACTATTAATAGGTTCACAGAGCACCATACTCTTAATGATTAACCCGGGCGAGGAAGAAAAAAAGGTGCCTCAACATCAAAAATCGACCAAAAAGTAGTGTCTCTTTACAAAAAGAAAAAAGAGTTATCTGTTCGAGATTGCGCGAAAAAATGTAACACCACGAAATCCATGGTCCAACGTGCTAAGCTAAGAAATAATTTAAGAACATATAAAAAACAAAAATGCCCTAAAAGAAGTAAAATTCAGAGTATCTCTTCCAAAACAAGGGCCCGTAAATTGTATCGTCACATTTTGAAAAACAAATTTCAATGCGTTGTGATGGACGATGAAACATATGTAAAAATGGACTATAAAACTTTGCCCGGGCCACAATTTTACACAGTTGAGAGAGGAATAGAAGTCAACAAGTCCGAAAAGTCAATTTTTTGTGAAAAATTCGGCAAAAAAGTGCTGGTGTGGCAAGCGATTTGCCAGTGCGGCAAAGTTTCTTCGCCTTTCTTCACAACCGGGAATTTGAACCAAGAACTTTATCGTAAAGAGTGCTTACAGAAACGATTGCTTCCGCTGCTTAGAAAACATACTATTAAACCGCTCTTTTGGCCTGACCTGGCATCTTGTCATTATGCATCATCGGTGGTAAATTGGTACGAGAAGGAAAACATTGAATATGTGAGAAAAGAGATGAATCCACCTAACTGCCCAGAGCTACGACCAATTGAAAAATTTTGGGCCGTAATAAAGAGGGACTTAAAGAATATGAACATACCCGCGGATTCCATGTCGAAATTTAAATCCAACTGGAACAGAGTGGTCAAGAAGCGTGGTGAAAGCTTGGCAAAAAATTTAATGAAGGATGTTAAGAAAAAAATCAATTTAATGGCTTCAGGAAAACCAGTTTAAAGAAATATTTTTCTATAATTGTGTTATTAACCTCCTTTACCAGAATTAGTAACGGAAACCCAATAAATACGTCAGTTTCTTTTAAATAAAAATAAATTTTGGTGTACTCATAATATTCGGGACAGTCCTTAGTTGAACCAAAATTTTTTCTTGAGCTTGTGGCCATTGCATTTCAGATTTCTTGAGCCAAACTGGTCCGTTCCACCAAAGCTGATGAGTTTCTAGTTTGTTTGGGGATATACCTCTTCACGCGACATCTGCTGGATTTTCTTTGGTACTGACATGACCCCATTTCATCTTTGACGTAAGAATCCTTATTTCGGAAACTCTAGTTCTAATGAACTTGTCTTTATTATTATTGTTCTTGATCCACGTCAATGTAATAGTTGAATCGCTCCAAGCATATAGCTTGGGCTGACGGTTTATTATTTGACAAACTTTACTCATTAATATCGCCAACAGGTGAGCTGCGCAAAGTTCTAGCTTCGGTAAAGTTTTCTTATTCTTTATGGGATTTACTTTGCTTCTTCCAGCGACGACAGATACTGAAGATCTCACTTTTGCATATACAACGGCAGCGTAAGCTTTTTCAGATGCATCAACGAATCCATGCAATTCAATCTCCTTTCCGATCATTGATTGCAGCCACCTCGAAATTCTGATAGCTCCTATGGCCGGTAGATGTTTAGTAAATTCGTTCCATTCTTTCATCAGATTTTCTTCCAGTGGTTCGTCCCAGTCGTTGTTCAGCAGCCATAATTTTTTAATGAATAATTTAGCAACTACTGTTACTGGTGTCAGCCAACTCAATGGATCGAATATTCTTGCAAGCTCGGACAACGCTAGTCTTTTAGTAACTGTTGTTTGATTTGGGGAATTTACGTTGAACCCTAAAGTTTACACAGTCGTTGGATTCGTCAGTAAGAATTTTGTATAACTCGGTGCTTAAACAGAGATATACTTTGATTTTTCTTTTTAATATTTACATAAATTTGGATTTTAAAATATCCACAAAATGTGCACATATGCCAACAATACAGACTGCAGCATAAGCATTTAGCGACACATTTCAGTAGCGTGAAATGTGATCGCCGCAGTGCAATGCTCTGTGACTTTAGCCAAGGCCAAATGTGTTCTTGTTATAAGCGCGCATTTTCGCAAATGTGCAATGCTGGGATTATACATTCTCCCCGGTGTTGAACAGCTGTTCAACAAACGCTGATCTCATCTGATGTCTCGTGTGGGTGCTCATGAACTTAAAGTTGAAATTGAATGTCATCAGCAAGATTTGGTTGGTGGACATTTGTTATTGGCCTGGGTTGTGGTGGGCTGCCGACATCGATGCGGTGGAGTATAGCCAAACTCCTTGCCCTCCATATGGTATAAACGATTCGAAATGGTGAGTTTTGAAATTTTGGATTTGCATTGGAAGATTGATTTCATGTGCAAGTGCGGTTTGTAAGTAGCTCAGATTTTTTAGTTGATTGCCATAATGATAACTATCTGTTTCGTCCAAGGTTGGCTGCAATTGGTTTGGCTTTGTGACGTTGCTTAAATTGCCGATGCTTGTGTACGAAAATTTAGCACTAATAGTGTGAGACTGGTGTCCTTGGATTAGGATGTTATTATGTTTATTAACACATTGTGGTTGTATCTTGAGTAGACCAGAGCCCTTGAGGATAAGTTGTTGTACATCCCGTTCACAGACTGCATTTTTATTTTCCATTTGAGTCCATGTTTCATTCTTTATTATTTTTTGCAGATCACAATGATCGCGTGGCTCATTATTGAATAGATGTATCTCGCATGAACATTGTTGGCACCATTGTTGTATATTGATTGTATTTTGTAACACAAATACGTATCTATACTCATCAGTGTACAAGATTGAAGAAGTTGGGCAGTCATTATAAAATATTGGTCCCTGTGTGTATTGACTGCGATGATCTCGTTACAGGGTTTGACCGAAACCATACTATGGTTCACTACTGTAGGTATCGGGAACATTTTGTATAACTCGAAACGCTCTTCGTTGCTTAGCGGTTTTGTTCCTCGAAATACTATATGGTTTTCAGTAACTCCTCCTTGGATCGTCATGATCTGATACAAATGTAAAGAGTCAGCTGGTAGTCGGAGAAGTGGTGGTAGGTGATTGCGGATTCTTACCAACTCTTCTTGCAATTGCTGTGGTGATAGCACACTTGGACTGATCTTGCCATGATGAGTGTCAGCGAGAACGTCCAATATTGAGGCTTGTATTCGTTGCAAATTTGAAGACATTATTGTGAGCTGGAGTGATAGCGAGATAAACCTTTCAAATATTGTATGTTGAGAAGTATCGCCATGGATTCTCTTTATGATTTCAGCAATCTGGTTGTCAAGGTGATTGAATTTGGTTTGAATTGGTCGCCTTTGAAAATATTGATGGTCGAATCAATTGCTGACGTTTGATTTTTCAGCAACTGTTGAAGGTAGCTTTCGTTCTCCTTGACCATGTCGATCGTATCTGATAGTTGATCAGCGTATTTTGAGTCAAGGATTCCAAATAACGAATTGGCTATGTTTCCCACCAAGTCTATTGCTCCTCATTTTTCCCGCTTGGCTGTTAGAAAACTATTATCCAGCTTCAGTTGATCTCTCACATGTTCAAGGTGGGTTACCACATTTGTCAAGTACTTCTTTGATTTATTTCTAGGCACAAATGTCGTAGAGCCGCTGTGCCATTAGAAAACGCTGATAGTTCATTCCAATGTGGGCCTAATTCGTAGTAGATAATCAACTTCCATTCTGTGCGAAAAATTAATGCTGAACCGATGCCTTCGAAATGTATACCAGGTTCTGGTTTGAATTCGATGATTTCAATATTTGTTGCCATTATAATGGGCAATGCCAGCATGATCACTAGTAGTCCGGTAGTCAAGTTGAACGATGACGTTTTCCGCCTTTTGCGTACTGTTTTTTCTGACTGATGTGGGCGATTGTCGTTGAGTCTGACGGGAGTAGTCCGAGGTTGTGCTGATATTTTGCATTGTTGTCTTCCTCATGTTCATTGACTGGTAATGGTGCCAGTCTATGAATTGCCCTTCGTGAGACGTTTTTTGCTGTACGAACGTCGGCAACTCTGACATGACCATCCGCACCTCGAATTACATTAATTACTCGTCCCAATGGCCACTTTAATGGAGGCAGATTGTCTTCCTTTATTAGAACCATTGTTCCTGGCTTGACATTTTGTGATTCTTCCTTCCATTTGTAGCGGTGCTGTAAGGTATTCAAATATTCCATGGACCATCTCCTCCAAAATTCCGTTCTGAGCTGCATCACAAGCTTCCACCTCGTGGGGAGTTTAATGTTCGGTTGTTGAGCATGACTATCTATTGAAGATGTTATTGGCTCACCGATGAGGAAGTGACCAGGTGTGAGCACTTGGAGGTCATTTGGGTCAGACGACATGGGCGTGAGAGGTCTGGAGTTTAAAATGCCTTCTGCTTCGGCAAGAACTGTCCCCATTTCTTCGTAAGTAAGATTAGCTGATGCCAAAGATTTTTGTAGCAATCCCTTCGCTGACTTTACTGCCGCTTCCCATACGCACCAAAGTGTGGTGCTCGTGGTGGAATAAAAGCGAATTTGATGTCCCTTTTGCTACATTCGTTGACAATTTTCTCTGTTGCATGGTCATCGTGAATTATGTGGTGAATTTCCCTCAACTGGTTCTTCGCTCCCACAAAATTGGTGGCATTGTCGCAGTATAGGGTCTAGCAATGTCCACGGCGAGCTATGAAACGTTTAAGAGCTCCTATGAAGGCTTCAGTTGTCAGATCACTTACTAGCTCCATGTGCACGGCCTTGGTGGCAAAACAGCAAAATACGGCTACATATGCTTTCATCGGTTGTTTTCCTCGGATTTTGAAATGTGTCCACACAGGACCAAAGAAGTCCACTCCCGAGATGAAACGGTCTGGCTGGTTGTACCCTTGTTTCTGGTAAATTACCCATCAAAAATCTTTGTCTCACGATCGCTATGAGTGTTTGAGGACCAGCATGCAGGTGCTCCCTATGCAAATCAGTCATTAGCAGTTTTGTCCATGGTGGGGCGTACGGCAACAACATTTGGTGTTTTGCATCAAAACTTAGGCTGGAAGCTTCTAAGCGACCCCCAACCCTTAAAATGCCTTGGGCATCTATGAATGGCGATAGATTGCTGATGGGGCTTCCATTGTTCACACTTGAGTGACGCTTCAAATGTTTAATGTCATCAGCAAATGCATCCTTTTGTAAATATTTGACAATGTGTATCAATGACTCCTCTACTTCTGCTGCGGTTGGTGCTGTTGCGACGTGAGAAGCATCGCGTTTGAAGTGTTTCAAGCCGCGAATCACATATGTTATTATTCTTTGGAGCCGTCGAAATGAATTCTTATGGTTTATTTTTTCAAATATGTCTTTGGATTGGCGGTTTTCAACAGATACAGATGTAGATGATGCAGCTGCAGTTGTCTGCTGCATAACTTCTAAGAGACATTGGTCACTAGGAGGTTGGAGTAGCCAATTTGTCGCAGTTTTGTGTTGCGATGCTGTAGTTGACGTTGTCTGTTGCCTAACTTCCAAAATGCATCGGTCACGAGGAGGTTGGAGTGGCCAACTTGTCACAGCGTTGTATTGGTATCTCGGACCGAATAGCCAAAACATATTGTCCACTAGCTTGGCTGGTTGTAAGCCTCTTGATAGAAGGTCGGCTGGATTATCTTGAGATGGTACATGACGCCAATGTTGTGGAGTAGTACCTGCTGAATCGCGGATATCCGATTGGCAATGAAGGTGTGATAACTCGATGAATTCGTGTGGATCCATCCCAACACTGCCGTAGGGTCGGTCCAAAAATATGTGGTCACTCCTTTGTAGATCGCACTATCGTTGAGCTTCAGCATCAGTTCTACTGCAAGTTTTGCAGCGCATAACTCTAATTTTGGCAACGTTATTTGCTTTGTGGGGGCAACACGTGAAACCGAATTATTACGATACCGTGAGCTTGCGTCGTCCTCATGTAGGCCACGGCTCCGTAAGCGTGCTCTGATGCGTCGGCAAAAATATGGACTTGTGGATTGTTCGGCTTGGTGTGGCCAAACCCATACCGAGGTGCGCTGATAGTTTATAACAGTAGTAAGTCTTTCTTGAAGATCCACAAGGTGTTGTGCAATGGAGATGGGAGTTCCGTATCCCAGTCGATTTTTGGTTTCCATAGCTCTTGCAGAAATATTTTCGCAGTAGTCGTGACTGGAGCGATGAAACCAAGGGGATCAAAAATTGTGGATATATCGGCTAATGCTGTACGTTTGGTGATCTTCCCAGTAATTATTTCTCCAATTTTGATTTTAAAATCGTCGTTCGAGGGATTCCATGTCAATCCCATTGTCTTGATGGTGTCGTTGTGCGTCCCCCGATTTCCACTTTGACTTCGCGATCAGCTAGTGGGATGTCTTCAAGTAACTTTGGGTGGTTCGCGCACCACTTTCTCAACTTGAAACCTGCAGACTGTAGCATGAAAGGTAGTTGTTGCTGCATTTCACGTGCAGTGGGTAGATGATCAGATCCACTTAGCACGTCGTCGACATAAAAATTTGATTTCACAACATCCGCCGCGAATTTGTATTTGTCGGCTTGACACTCAGCCAACGCTTGAAGTGTGTGTATAGCCAAGTAAGGTGCAGATGTTGTGCCATATGTTATTGTTGTAAGCTTGTAGCACTTCATGGGATGTGATGGGTTTTCTCGCCACCAAATGAGCTGGAACCTTTGATCGTCTTTATCTAGCTTTACTTGTCGGTATTGTGTAGTATTAAGGGAATCATCCTCAGTGGAAATTCCGCAGGTGATAGCTGCATTGGGAATGTCTTGATTGTTGTATTAACCCCCAGCTATCCAGCCGAACCGTGTATTCTTTAATATCGGCTGTCCAACTCCAATTGTAAGTTGGCCAGTGCCTAATGATGAATAGAAGATCCCGGCTCCAAGAAGAAGATCAATTTCTTTGGACTCGTGGAACTTCGGGTCGGCTAAGTGGATATCATCAGGGATGTTCCAATTGTTGATGTTGATAGTTTTTGATGTTTGTCTTGAAACAATTTCTGGCAAAACGTGAGCTTCAAGTCGGCTCGTGAAATCGGTCACATTTGAATGGAGTTGCAGATTAACTCTTTCGGCGGTACAGCTTTTTACCTGGCCGATGCCCTCGACTCCAATGAGGCAAAGGGTTCCAGTCCTAATTTGTTCACAAATCGTTTTGTGATGAAGTTGGTTTGTGAACCGCTGTCCAACATAGCTCGACAATGGATTCGTTGGCCCCAATTATTTGATGAACTGTTTGTTTGCATTGCTCGTTGATGGTGCATCGTGTGACGTCACTGCTACCTTGACGAATGGTTTGTTTGCATTGATTGTTGTTGGCATGTTCCTTTTCTCCCAAATGCAATAATGTGTTACACTTGGTGCAGCCTCGGGACGGCAATCCTTTGAGGTGTGACAGCTTTTGGGACAATTGAAGCATATTTTTTGCATTTTAGCCCAGTTTAGTCGATCTGCCGCCGACACTTTGAGGAACTCCTTGCAAAAGTATAGGGGGTGATTTTTACCGGTACAATAAATGCAGACTGCAGATGCTGCTACCGCTGTTGCTACCCTATATGTATTTGTTGTGGCCTTTGGAATGTTTGTCCGTTCTCGACCACCGAGGACCTACAGCGATTGGAAACGATTTTCAATGAAGTCCAATAAGCTCTTCAATGATTGTAGCTCTTTGGGATTCTTCAATGACTGTTCATAAAGAATGTGGCTCTGCCGATCTAGTTTTTTGATTAACAAATGCAGCAGTAGTGGATCCCAAGATTCCGTCGATATTTCAAGATTTTCCAATGCCAACAGACTTTCACGAATGACGTCGTGTAAGCTTTTTAGAGCAGTTGAAGAAGTTGACTCGGCTGATATCTTTGGATGGCCCGTCGGTCTTTCGATCAATGTTGATGCCAGCAATCTCCTATTTTGGTATCTGTCTTGCAGCAGCTTCCAAGCCGTCTCGTAGTTCTCTTTGGTTAAAGCTAGATATCTGATTACCCGCTCAGCTTCACCGGTCAAATTGGCCTTCAAGTACCACAGCTTTTGTACTGCTGCGACTGGCGATTTGTGCACCATTTCGCTGAAGATGTCGAAAAACTGGTTCCACTGCAGATAGTCACCATTGAACATTGAAATACATAGTTATTTGTGGCAACCGGACTGCACCACCGTCCTGGCGGTGGACAGAGTATGCAACTCGATCATCTTGTCTTGGACCTATTGTTCTATGTCAAGGTATGCATTGAAATCATACCCTTCATCTTCTGGTGATGAAACCTCCTCCCACAATCTGTAGTTCGTGGCCTCAACTTCGCTCCATAGTCGCTGCAGTCTTGCCATATTTCCCTCGCAATATTGCCGTGATTGATCCTTGCCGCTTTCGATACCGGCTAACAGGCGTTTCATGGATGCCATCAATGCTTGTTGCTTGCGCAGCACATTCCTGGGCGCCGCGGCATGCTTTATATTAAGTGCCTTAATGCACTCTTGAATGTCCTCCATGACTTTATCTCATGTTTCGCCCAGTGACGCATGAATATCCTTTTCGAAGTACTGGTGATCTGCGGGTGCGGCTGGATCTCTGCGAATTTGGTTGTCAGCTCTTTGAAATATTGTCCACAAATCTTTCAGTTCTGTTGCCTTCTTGTTCAGGTAATCTTCAGTTTTTCGATCTTTAGACGTCTTTTTATAGTTGCTGATTATCCTCTGTATGTTGGTGGCATTTTCAGTGGTTCAGTGGTTGTTGTCCAATTGAATTGGATTTGCAGTTAATGATTTTTCTTTTTAATATTTACATAAATTTGGATGTTAATATATCCACAAAATGTGCACATATGCCAACAATTCAGACTGCAGCATAAGCATTTAGCGACACATTTCAGTGGCGTGAAATGTGATCGCCACAGTGCAATGCTCTGTGACTTTAGCCAAGGTTAAATGTGTTGTTGTTATAAGCGCGCATTTTCGCAAATGTGCAATGCTGGGATTATACGAATTTCTTTATCGTTTGAGGCTTATACGAATTTCTTTATCGTTTGAGGCCCACTTTCCTGGATGAAACCCAAATTTTTCCATTTTTTGCAAAACTCAATTTTGATTTCTTTACAATCGCTAACGGAATCTCCTCCGGTCATCAAGTCGTCCATATAAAAATCCTCCTTTATAATATTGTAAATACATTCGTCCTCCTATTTGCACTCGTTCGCAATTTCATGCAACGTACTTACTGCTAAAAATGGTGCAGACGCTGTTCCATATGTTACAGTTGTAAGTTGAAATTCTTCAATGGCTTTCGTATTATTTTCTCTTTATAGAATGCATTGATACTTTTGATCTTCTTCAGCAATTTTTACCATCATAACATCATTGAGACTGCGGCCATTTTTTGTTTTTGCTGAGGCATCAAATACCACGCGTAGCTTTGTAGTCGAGCTGCTTGCTCGTATAACTGCTTCATGAGGCAAATAATATTTTGCAATACTGCCTTTTTCTGTCGGTTTCATATGACCGAGTTGTAAATATTCGCGCATGAATTTTATGTATTCTGCAGCACTCCTGATAACATCCAATCAAGTTTTGTTGTTTGGCCTAAAATTCGTCCAATTTTTTGATGCCAGATTCCAATATATCGGCGTAGACATCTCCACCAATCACCAAATCTATTCTATTTGACATATTGAAATTTGGGTCAGCCAGTACATAATTCTTCCATTTGGTTACGTCATATTTGAACGTTTTATCTGTATGATCACTAGCTAGCTTCGGCAAAACTAGCGCTTCTGTTGTAAATTGTTCGCTACTTAAAAATCTTGGTTTTATTTCCAAGATAATTTTTGACTTTGATACCCCGACGAGTGTGTCGCCTAGTCCATGAAGCTCTGTCCGTGCCTTCACTCGAGGTAATGCTAGTATCTGTGCAGCTTCTTCAGACACTGTAGTTTTTTGTGAACCTTGATCTATCAAGGTTCTTAACGTCAAATATTCTCCATTAGCTGATTTGACTCGTACTTGTGCAGTCGCTAATAGCACTACTGCCGAATTATCGTCTTTGGTCATCATTGCCGAGGATTCCTCCTGATTTGATGCTCGAAACAGATTACGTAATTGATTGTGATCTTTACCACATTTGACGCACTTATAGTTCTTCTTTGACTTCTTTGACACTTGGTATCAGGGTGATGATTCAGGCAGTTAAAACACATCTTAGATTTGACCACAAATGATCGGCGCTCCTTAATGTCCAACGTTTGGAACTTTCGGCAACTCTGTATTGTATGTCCAGCATTTTTACAATATGCGCATACAGACTTCGCTGAATAGTATGTAGTTGTGTTGGCAGATCGCTGCGAAATTTTTTTGTTGGTATTATTAACAACTGTCTTCTTTCCTGACTCCGCTTCAAGTGCTTGAAATTGGTTTTCTAAACTGCTCTGCATTTAAGATGGCATGATTCGACATCTGCTGCAGTCAATCTCCCGTCTCTGTGATGAATTCCTCAAGATCTTCCATTTTCCAATGGAATCTACTTACATCAGCCGTATTCTGTTTTTGTCTAATTGAAGCTGACTCTCCTTCGCGACTGTTGTTTGCAAAAACGGCCGAACCGCCTCCGCGAATGTCCTTTGAACATGCTTCTGAATCGCCCTCGCGATTGTCCTCCTCTGACTGCAGTGTTGTCCGACAGAAAATTTTTGACTTCCATCACAACTCGATCTATACTGGAGTAATAGTCCAGCGAGCAGCTTTGTGTGGTTAATTTCATAATCATTCCACAATTTGTCCGGGCGTTCAATCGTAACCTTGCGAGCTCCTTTGTACTCGGCTTTGTTCCTAATAACAATTATCTCATCGCCAAAACACTCGGTAAACTCTGGATTTCCTTGGTTTTCTTTACGTCTTGCTCGTATAATCGCAGAAAATCCTTGTCCAGCTTCCTGACAATTATGCGTGCTATGAAAGGCTCCGCATGATCTATTTTGATGTCCATAGCTTTTAATGCATATATGCACTCGTTTGTTGTATCCAACAGCTGCTTCAAGCTTGCAGCACTTGAATTACTGGCCGATGGTTGATCAAGTATGCGATCGACTTGATTTGTAAAAAGCAATCTCCTATTTTCATACCGCAGCTGTAACATTTCCCAAGCTGCTTCGTAGTTAGCATCTGTAACTCGTAGATGCTGAATCCCACGTCCGGCTTATCCTTTGATGTTGGCCTTCAGAGTATACATTTTCTCTGCATTCGAGAAATGCGTGCGCGTATGGACCAGATTTTTGAACATATTTCATATTTTTATATTGTACACCTCATGAGGTATGTGTATATTCATTTTGGTCTGATATTTGTAACACCAAGAAGGAGACGTGTCCGGTATGGGAAAAGTATATATATTCTTGATCAGCGTCACCTCCTGAGTTGATTTAGCCATATCCGTCTGCCCGTCTGTCCGTCTGTCCGTCCGTCTGTCCGTCCTCTTTTCTTGTAAATACGATTGCAGGAGCTAGAAGAAAGCTAGGGATCCCAAATTTTTGATTTATCCTTTTTAGGCGGTGTTGGTATTGCAAATGGGCGGAATCGGTCTACTGCCACGCCTACCTCCCATATAAGTGAAAATCGTGTTTTTACCGTAATTTTAAGATTTCATCAAAACAGTATGAAATTTTGTATATGGGGGTTTTTGGGGTCGCTGATTTCGAATTTGATGATGGAATTTCAAAATTCAAGATGGCGGAACAAATATGGCGGCCGAAATTTTAAGATTTCAGCAAAACAGTATGAAATTTTCTATAGTGGGGTTTTCGGGATCGCTGATTTCGAATTTGATGTCGGAATTTCAAAATTGAAGATGGCGGAACCAATATGGCGGCCGATTTTTTAAGATTTAATCAAAACAGTATGAAATTTTGTATAGGGGGGTTTTTGGGGTCGCTGATTTCGAATTTGATGTCGCATTTTCAAAATTCCAAATGGCGGATCCAATATGGCCCAGTAGGTGTAGTTTATATATAAGTCGGCTTGCCCGGCTGATACTGACTCACTTGTAAATATCCAGTTGGTTTCTTGATTTAAATTTCATGATTCTAATTGACCTTAAAGAAATACGTAATGTAATTAAAAAACGCTATTATGAACAAATAAATGTTTTAATGAAATATTTTATGAAGCAATTTAAAATATATCGATCTTCATCGTAGACAAAAGGAAAATTTTCGTACATATTGATTAAACTAATCTCAATGGCCTCTAAATTGTCTAAAAAACTTCCATTACCCCCGTCTACATTAGCGATAGATTCTCGCATACGATAAATCATAAGTGTCGACCACTTATGGTACATAGAATGCGATACATGGTACGAAATATAGTGTGCGAATTATAGCATACCATTTTTACCTGTAAAATTTTTTTTTACACAGACGCGTTCAAATAAAAATTTAAGTGAAAATTAGTTTTTTGATAATATAATAATTATAAAAATTGAGTGAAATATGGCCGAAATCATAAGGCTAAAAATCTTTACAAACAGTTCGTATGCCTGTGGGATAAAATGCCCACTAAAAAAAAATCAGCGATAACGGCTTCGAGTACTATGAAAAGTGACAGATCGCATGCTAGGAACGATAGCTAATATAGACGGGGGGTTAGAGACTTCTTGTTTTGTCTTTGTTTTTTTTTTAATTCGGATTGGCAACCGAAACCGAATGAATTCATTTTGGGAAGTGAAACCGAAACCGATTCGTCGTAACCGATTGAATGAGTTCAACCAAAACCAATTGAAAATGATTCGGGCTTTAAAAAGGTTTTCGTACACAAAATTGACTTAAAGTATTTTTTTTTCTAAGAAAAAATGCATTGCATTTCACTTATTTATTTCATATTGTTCACGCCAACCGCGTAAATATGAAGGCTACCTTATATAAATTTGTTAAATCTAGGGGGCGCTGTTGTCTGTGGCGAAATCTGATTTCAAGTATGGCGATTTCGGTCTCGCCAACGGCTTTTTGGCTTTTTATAAATTAATTTTCACTCTCGTCCGAATACCATACGAAGCAGCTGCCGCCACAGCCAAGAAAAGCCGGTAAGATTTTCTGGGGAAAATATATAAAAAAATAAAGGAAAGATTATTAATTCAAAACGAATTTTCTGTTTTTATCTTTTTTGAAAACGATTTCGAGAGCTATTGAAGAGTTCGCAGAGGAACAAGGCCTGCGCCCAATTATTGGTCACTCAATCCCGATTAAAGAAAAGGAGACGAAAAGGCCTCCACAGCAAACAAATTAAGACGGAGACGAAAAGCCCCTCCAAACCACAACAACAAACACATCATCTGCTGCTTCAAATTAATAAAAGAAAAAGGTGCGTTACATTTTTTATAATGGTGATCTAATTTGTGCGCATTTTTGAAAATAAAACATAAATAATTTCGCGACAATATCGAATAAGATTTTTCTCACTTTAACTGCCAGCCTAAGCCACTCATTTTTCGGTCTTTCTTTGCTTTGTTATACCAAAAACGAATTGGTGCATTTATTCAAAAAAGTGAATGCTATAAAAGAAAATAATTTATTATTCTCCGTTTTAATTCTGACAACTCTGTTCAAAGCACCTTAATTAATGCCAATTTCAATTTAATAACTTTTCCAATAAAAGTAAAAATAATTTCTAAAATTTATTTGTGAGTAAAGAATTAAAAGGAGAATAACTAAAAATCAGCGTACTCCATATTCAAAGTGAGAGAAATAAAAAACATATATTGAAAATATATTTGACATTTTGTACGAAGGAAAATAGCCAAAATCTCCCACACACACACACACACACCTCCAACCGCTCTCACTAGAAAAAAGTCTCCACTGCAGGTTGTTGCTGCATTTCTGTCATTTGCTTTGGTTAGTTTTCGACATTTTGGCAGCGGACAGATGTACGCTTTTTTATTGAGTTTTTTTAAAGTAATTAATTCTAAATTTAAAGTAATTAATTCTAAATTTAAATTCGGTCAAATAATAAAAAAAAAAAGTAGTACTACAAAAAGTGACAGTAAAGAACTAACTGAAGAAAAAGTTAGCAACGCGGGAATATTAGACAAAACCCGAAGTGCAACAACAAACGTGAGAGTAATTATTTTTTAAATTAATTTGTGTGTGTCTTCAGTCATTCAAGAAAAATTTCGGAATTTCTAAGACTGAAACTGATTATTTACAAAATAACGAATTAATTATTTCTTTACCGCTTTTTAATATTTTTTGCGAAATATTAAAAATAAGCGTATTCAGATATTTTAATATTTTGGCCGATTTGCATTTCGTGCAATTTTTTGTTGGTTTTTTTCATTTGTCTATTCTATTCTACTGTATTTGAAGTGCGCCCTACGTCAGTATTTCCGACACTGACAAAGGTCCGTTTTGTATGTCAGAGAGTTTTCGTTTCCATTTCGCGTTCGGTTATTTGCGGTTTCCATATACGTATATTTCAGAGGGGGATTTGAAAAGTTTAGTTATCGGGTTTTCGCGTATTCGTGTGTTTCGTTCGGTCGGGGATACCATTCCGCGAGGGTCGGCTTTAATCCCACGCGTCGCGATTGTGCTAGCGGGCAATTAGGGATTTAAATTATCGCTTTGGGATTTTCGATTTTGGAGTTTTAAATAAAGTTTTAGTTAAAAATAGCGCGATACTATGATTGTGAATTCGAATGAACATCGTCCGTCTTCTAGCAACATGAGTGAAACTGAGATTTTGTATGGAGATTATATCTCATGGCCTACTTTGCGTGATATGTTCACGGAAATTTATATTCAGAATTCGGGTCTAACTTCAGTTGAAAAACTTTTTCACCTTAGTCAAAAAACTAGAGGTGAGGCTAAAGATATAGTCAAGAAGTCTCACAAATGATGGATTTGTGCAGGCGTGGGATAACCTATCAGATAGGTATGAAAATAAACGGATATTAGTGAATAGTCAACTGAGGATTTTGTTCGGCCTTCAGCCTGTGACTTCGGAGTCGGGGTCCGCTATAAAGAAATTACAGCGGGATATAAATAACTGGATATCCACTTTCGAACTATATAAAATTAATGTTGAAAATTGGAATGCAATTTTCGTGTATTTATGTTCAACTTGCTTACCAGAAGCAACGTTCTCCTTATGGGAGCAAGGGATAAAATAAAAAGAGTAAAAAAATAGTTTTTTGAAATATAACCCTTTAACCGACTAAAAAGCTGAAATAAAAATTTCCTTTAAAATAATTTCAGCAATTTCGATTTAAAATTAAGGGTTTTTGGCTACTTTATTCCTAATATCATTGCAGATTTCAAAGTCGCCAAAAACCCTTAATTTTTAATCGAAATTGCTGAAATTAATTTCAAGGAAATTTATTTTCAGCTTTTCAGTCGGTTAAAGGGTTATATTTTAAAAAACTTGTTTTTTACTCTTTTTTTACTTTCCTCTTTTTTTTTTAAATTTTTTTCTCCCCCCCATTTTTCCCCTTTTTTCCCCCTTTTTTACTCTTTTTCCCAAATGCGAACCTAAGTAAAAAATGTCAGCCTTGTAGCTTACAAAATACAAGAGTTAGAACTTTAAATTGGCTCCATCCTGCTCCCCTTTGCCCCCACATCCCCCTTTCCAAAGGGTACAAAATTTCATTTTGTTAAGAAGAACTCACCTACAAAATGTCATCAATGTAGCTTGAAGGAATTGCAAATTATGCCATGTTTAAAAAAAAAGTTTGAGTCCCCCACGGCCCCCTACGCCTCTGATGGACCCCAACATTTAATAGAATGCATTGTCACCGGAGTTCTATCAGTGTTCTAAATTTCAGCTCTCTAGCTCATGTGGAAGTGTATAAAAAAGCTCGACGCAGATTTGAACATATATATATAGTCCGCCCAAAGCAAGTTAATATAAGGGTTATAAAAAAACAGCAATCCCCAAATGGGTTGATTTAGATAGTTTTCTGACCGAAAGATTTCAAACTCTAGAAACTGTTTCAGATATTCGAGGTACGCTTAACCAAAGGACTGGTGGCTACCAAAATAAAAACTACAACAATCAGAATCAGACTAGAAAAGTAAACTCTCAGCAAGCAAACGTTTACCAGGCGAATTGTAAACTTTGTAATACGCTACAACATCCGCTATGGAATTGTCCACAATTTTTAGAAATGAATATTAGCGACAGGTTGTCAACAGTAAGGAGGTTGCATCTGTGTTTAAACTGTTTGGCCAGTTCTCATGAGGTGATGGATTGCTCCAGCAAATACAAGTGCATTAGTTGCAAGAGGCGTCATAACTCGCTACTTCATCGTGAAGGACTTGGCCTAGTTCTTCTGCGCCAACAGATGGTGCAGATCGAACCATCTGATGGCGTAGGACTCTATCGGCCGAACTCTATCGTCTCCGGCCGAGACGATAGAGTTCGGGTTTTAGATATCCGAAAAGAATACGGATCGCGTTGTTTTACGGACGCACCAAACTTCTGCGAAAGCGGCGGAAGCGTCGATACTGCGGATGGTGGACTTGGACCTCGTTTGTCTGAGCCATCATGTGAACCGCATAGTAAAAAGAGGGATGGACTTGAGCCTAGTTCGCTTGAGCCATCATATGAAGCACAAGGCTGCAGCACGGGTGGACTTGGGCCTCGTACGCTTGAGCCATCCATGGGAGCGCGCGAAGATGATATGGATGGACTTGGGCCTCGTACGCTTGAGTCATCCATAGAAGCGCACAACGGTGATCTGACTGGACTTGAGCCTCGTACGCTTGAGTTGGTCAGCTATCAATCGGTTGGACTTGGGCCTCGTACGCTTGAGCCAACACAATTCCAGCGCGCCTTTGAGCAGCAACGTCACTTTCGTCCAACCCCAAATTTGTGGAGGAATTTTTAGAGGAAATTACCAAATGTGATTTGTATGTATTTTTATTAAATTGAATTTATATTGCGCTGATCACCATTTTTATAAATGTACGCCCTCCCTTTTTTATAAATATGAAATTTTGTAATTTACTAGTAGATTTAGTTGCAGTGATGCTGCAAGGCGGGCGGCAATGTTCACGCCAACCGCGTAAATATGAACGCTACCTTATATAAATTTGTTAAATGTAGGGGGCGCTGCTGTCTGTTGCGAAATCTGCTTTCAAGTATGGCGATTTCGGTTTTGCCGACGGCTTTTTGGCTTTTTATAAATTAATTTTCACTCTCGTCCGAATACCATACGATGCAGCAGCCGCCACAGCCAAGAAAAGCCGGTAAGATTTTCTAAGGAAAATATATAGAAAAATAAAGGAAAGATTATTAATTAAAAACGAATTTTCTGTTTTTATCTTTTTTGAAAACGATTTCGAGAGCTATCAAAGAGTTCGCAGAGGAACAAGGCCTGCGCCCAATTACATATATTTTTGAAATATAGAAAAATATATTTTTTTAAGTATTTAATAAGTGTGTTCATATTCTTACTTTAAGACTGAAAAAAGGAATACAGCAAATTAACAGTTTCTAATATTTTTTGTAAATATCGAACTATTTTCGGCTATGTTAAAGCTGAAATACCCCCCCAAATTTGATACCAGGACCATTTTAACCCATTTATACGTGGTTTTGGTACATTGAACCATGTCCGAAATCCGTTTCTAAAAATTTCCCATCGAATCCACCAAAAAAGTGTTGACATAAGACCCCATTTTTACGCTTGGTTTTGGAAAAGACTTAAACATTTTCCAAAAATGTTTTTCGGGTTTAAGTAAATCGGAGCCACACCCCAATTAAAAAACAAATTTTTTTTTGTAGTGTTTGACTTCCAAAGACCGAATCTACAAAAGTTTTGAGTAGGAAATGGCTAGCTTCCGAGATATTGAATTTTAAAGTTACGAATTTTCCCATACTAATTGATTTTTTCTTCACTGACTTTTGATGGTGGCATTTTGAAAGTGAGTTCACCGGCCTTTTTTTCGATAATTCTCGTGTTACTGTTCTAATATTATTTTAGTACAGTTGTTGTAGTTGTCGTACTGTTTTTTTTTAATGGTTTAGTTGTAATGTTGTTGTTGCAATATTTTTATTGTAATACCGCTGTTGTTGTAATGGGGTTTGTTGCAATGTAGTTGTGGTTGTAATACTGTACTTGTTGCTGTACTATTGTTGTTGTAATACCGTTTTTGCTGCTAAATAAAACACTAAAACAAGTTAAAACATGTACTAAAACAATTTTAGAACATCAACATTACAAGAACCATTTATGTTTTGTACAGATGTACGCATCTTTCCACATGCCACCATCACAAAAGTCAGTGAAGATCAAAAAATCAAAATAGTGCAATTTCATATGGGAAAATTCGAAACTTTAAAATTCAATATCTCGGAAACTAGCCATTTCCGACTCTACTTTAATTTTTAACCCTACTTTACAAAAAAAAATTGCAACCGGTTTCGTGACAAACAGACGGATATGGGTGTTTCAAACGTTTTGACAAAGTTAATATACCCTGTGTATCTACTAAAAATTTAAGTAGATATTTGTTTGAAAAAGCGATTAAATAAGGAAATTACGAATATGTAGTTAGATTCAGCACTCTTGATTTATATTGAATTGATATAAACTTTCCTAATATTCGGCCATCTAGAAACTTTTAAAACCTAAGCCAAAACCTTTTCAATCGCTCCATCCAACCGAAACCTTTTCATAATCAAGGAGCGAAACCGATAACCAAAACCGTTAGCCAAGTGGGAGTGAAACCAAAACCTTTATTCGATTCGGTTGCCAACCCTGGTAAGTCAAGGCCGTATTTAGGGGGGGACCGGAATGGATGACCTTAAAAAAAACATGGAGAAAAATACAAAATATATTTTGATATATTTTCCCAGCTGCTCGAACAACAAGCACTACGATAAGAAGAACTTTTTAAGGGCATTTGTTTTCAAAAAAACCCAAAAAATCTAATCAAATTGTTTGCTGCCAAAGCAAAAACAAAAAGAAAAAATAATTGGAAATTCGAAAAAAATTTTTACTTGTAAATTTGTAAAATGTATGTAGGTGACGTTCTTTCAGGTCTGGAGTCTACATGTTTTGTACACCGAGAGAAAAAAGAACTGTATAATCGACGAAAAAGTAGGTAAATTTAACAGTTTTCGCGGTTAAAAACCATCCGATAGTCAAACCTGTTAAATTGACAGTTGATCCGCTGTTGATAACCGTAGCCTAGTGGGAAGATGTCCGACTGCCACCCGGGAACTCCGGGTTCAAATCCCGGTACGGCCATCGCTTTTTTTTTTAATTTAAAAAGAAAAAGAATTTTCACTGTAATTTTTATTTTTTTTCTTTAAATTTTTCTTTCAGTTCCATAAGTTTCACTTTTATGAACGTTTCTTCTCAACTCCAAAATCGCCCTAGTCAAGGCTTGAAGCTGCGTACTTCTGGTTGATAGTCCGACATCTTATCCATCGCGCCAATGATGCCATTCATGCGGGCATGGCAATAAATTAATAACTTAAATCTGTTGAACAGGTTCTGTTCTCTACTATCATAGTAACCAGAGTTGCCAGTTGAAGGAACTTTCCTTGGTTTCCCGGGAAATATCCCATCAAAATGAGAAATGGGCAAGGAATTCATGAAAATGTGAGAAAACTTTAATAAATACATACATAAGTAAAACCGGGAAAATGGTTTAGTTGCAGTTTAACAAAATGGAGACGAATTTACCGAAAACCTGGCAACACTGTTTGTATCAGAAGAACAGAAAACCTATCTCCTATCTGTTAAACTGTCTGTTACACACTCTGCGGTTCATAACATCATTTTGATGGTTTTTAAATCTGTTGACATTTGGACTAGTTGGTTGAAAGGCCATGTTACTACCCGGGATGGCTGGGTTCAAATCTCGCTGACTGCTAATTTTTTTATTTTTTCAATAGTGTTCTGAATTGACAGTTTTTTTTAACAGTTCGAGAAGTTGGAAAAAAGTTTAATTCTACAGCAAAAACTGTTAAATCAAACAAAATTACTTTAAAACAACAGTTATTCTGTTGAAAACATAATAACAGTGAACGACTGTCATTTCTACTGCTATCTTTTTTCTGGGTGTACTACTACAGGTTCGGCAGTGCAAAAGAGCCAAGCGACCCCACCAGAAAATATCAACACGCCTAAGATTTTTAAATCCAAATCGAATATCCAGCCCGTAAATTTTGGCCAAAATAGATATTCTTTACTGTATGAAGAAGCAAATTCAGACCCTGAACACAAAACGTCGAATTTACCTCAGAGAAAAAAACTCAAATTCTCTTGTCAATCTGATAACACAGCTTGCTGGTGCCAATAGATTTCATGTGATGCCCATTCTCAAGGGCGCTATCCATGAAACTAAAATTCAAATTTATAATGAGGTAGATTTTCGAAAAGTTATTGATAATTTCGATAAGTGCGAAGGGAGCTATTACACATACCAGCTCAAAAGCATCAAAGGTCTTATGGTTGTAATAAGAGACTCTTTTATTGAATGCGATGAACTAAAAGCAGCATTAACAGAGCAAAAATTTCAGGTTAGATCTGTGTCTAATATAAAGAACAGAGATAAATTACCCCAACCCCTCTTCCGCATTGAGCTCGAATTTGACCCAAAGACCCTAAAAAAAAGCCGAGCCCCACCTCATATATAATCTGCGGTATTTATTACATTATATTATAAAGTCAGTGTTCAGGAGCCGCGTAAAAGCCGTGGTCCAATACAATGCCAAAATTGACAGGAGTTTGGCCACACAAAAAAATATTGTACACTTCCCAGTGTTTGTGATATTTGCGGTGACTTGCACCAGACCCAATTATGCCCGAAATCTAGGAACGATGAAGCCGTTAGATTTGTAGTAACTGTGCTAAAAATCACACTGCAGATGTTTATGCAAAACATATCGCAGTTTATGAATAGCATGCAAACTATGATGCAAGAGATGTTACGCAATCAAAACATGTTAATCCAGACTAGAGATGCAAAATGACCGAAAATGACCGGTCAGATTGGTGTTTTATCATAGATGACTGAAAAAGACCGGTCAGAATCAGTAATTTTCAGTCAGTTTCAAAATGAAATATAAAAAAAATCCGTAAAATTATGTGGTTTGATTTTATTAAAAAAACAATGTTGAAGTAAGAAAATGGTAAAAAAAAATTACAAAGTTAGTCTAAAACGATATATGTATCATCAACTGTAAAGTCTAAATTTTGAGTATCTAGCTCTGATTCTTTTTCAGAGGTCGATTCGTTTCCAGAAATCTGAGTTTGCGAAAGGCAAAGATTTGATCTAATAAAAACAAGCTTCTCAATCCTTTGCTTCTGAAGGCGGTTGCGCCGTAGCGTATGCGTGAGGCTCCAGTTACGTTCACTTGATGTGGATGACGGTGGAACACTAAGAACACGTGCAGTAATAGGTGGAACGACCTGCGAAGGCGCAAGCATTTGCCACCAAATTCGGGGTTAAAATTTTTTGATAGAAGTCCATATGGAATCTGACTCACCATAGTAGCCAGTTTTGGTTTTAAATTGAGCGATATTCGCCATAACTGCTTCAGCGGGAATGTTCATATGTGTGGCTGCCTGGTATATGAATTCCATTGTAGATAGTATCTCACTGCCTAGAAGGCCTTTGCCTCGGTAACGTGGATCCAACATATTTGCAGCGAAATGAATGAGCTTGATACAGAACTCTCTACGCTTCTTCACTGATGTAACGATTTCTTCTCGTTCTTCACTTCCGACAGCTAAATTTGATTCGATTTCTTGCGATAGGGAATTATGAAGTTTGCTAAATATTTCCGGGACATCAGACATAAGACCTTCATCAGATTCAGACCTTTCCAGCTTACGACTTATGGGCTCTAGAATTTTTAAAATTTCTTCTACTAAAATTCAGGTCGATTCGTCCAATATTATGCTCTTGTTATACCCTACACCTCATGAGGTATGGGTATATTCACTTTGGTCTGATGTTTGTAACACCAAGAAGGAGAAGTGTCCGGTATGGAAAAGTATATATATTCTTGATTAGACTCACCTCCTGAGTTAATTTAGCCCTATCCGTCTGTCCGTCTATCCATCTGTCCGTCCGTCCGTCCTCTATTCTTGTAAACACGATTGCAGGAGCTAGAAGAAAGCTAGGGATCCCAAATTTTGTATTTATCCTTCTTCAGCCCTAGAAGGAGATGGTATTGAAAATGGGCGGAATCGGTCGTCTGCCACGCCTACCTCCCATATAAGTGAAAATCGTGCTTTTACCGAAATTTTAAGATTTTATCAAAACAGTATGAAATTTTGTATAGTGGGGTTTTCGGGGTCGCTGATTTCGAATTTGATGTCGCATTTTCAAAATTCAAGATGGCGGATACAATATGGCTCAGTAGGTGTAGGGTATATATAAGTCGGCTTGCCCGACTGAAACTTACTCTTTTGTTGTATATTTATATTGTGCGATATAGCCAAGAGTTCTAATGCTTCACGGTTCAAAACATACGATTCTAATGCAATAGCATTACCATTCCCTCTGGTTTTGCTCCGCAATTTTAATGTACAAACAATCTTACCGTATTTTTCTCTTTGAATTTTTTCGAATACAGCAAGGAGTGTAGTTTTCCTCTTTACGAATTTAAAGACGTATCTTTTATTTTTGGAACTTTTATGATGTCTCCATTCAGCAAATTAAGCGTGTGCAAGATACAACCAACACAAGAAATCTGTGGATGGCGCTCCGAAATATATTTCCACGCAGATTTCATATTTGAGCCATTATCAGTTATCAATGCCACGAATTTTGAGCTGTCAACTTCTGATATTATTTTATTTAATTCCTCGCCTATAAAATTGCCTGTTTTCTTTTCAGTTTCCGAGTATACGCACTTATAAAATATTGGCTTTGGCGTGGTTATTACGAAATTTATTATTGTTTTACCGGTAACGCTAGTCCATCCATCTGTAATGAGGCCTAGCGCTTCTGCCTTTTGTAACTTAGTATTGACATTTGTTTTTACAGTGACATGTTCAGTTTCAAGATTAGGACCACTTATAGAATATCGAGAAGGAATATTGTAGTCTGGTCTCATTATACGAAAAGCATCTTGCCAGTATTTTGAAACTAGCACGGATAAAGGCACTCCAGAGGCGTAAATTGCTCTTGAAATGGCAACCTCGATTTCGTTCTGTGAACCTACAATCAGCATATCATCGTTAGTTCCGTTTTGACTCTGAAATGGAGTATTTTGCATCGATGTTGAAGGAAATGATAAATCAGATGAAGACGATAGAACTGACGGCGACGATAGAAGCAGTGGAGTTACTTGAGGAGAAGAAAGTGCTAGAGGCGATTGATTTGCTATATACGATGTATTTGCTAGAAGAGATAGAGATCCTAAAGGCGATTGACCCGATGTATCTGCGTGGAGTGCTTGAGTTATTACAGGCAATGTATATGCTAGAGGTGATACATCTGTTGGAGGTTATGAAGCATATATATACTATATAGTGACTGTAACCCTCAGTTCGCGGCATTTTTTGCGCGAAACAAACTAGAAAAATATTCTAATGAAATTGTTTTTCTTGTGTGTTTCTGGTTGAAATAACAACGGTTACTTTGATTGAATAAATGGTATTTTCTGTCAAAGCATCCATCCACATAGATCTGTTATAATTTGGCAAGTAGTTACTAAGTAGCCGGTATTCCTTTACTTTTGTCGTAAAAAATTTGAAAATAATAGGCCCAAATAGTTTCAAAAATTTTATTTTGAAAATTCAGAAAATATATAAGTTCACACATTACCCTAAATGTGCCACTGAAAACTGAGGAGCAACTGAATGCGGCTGTGAGTAACTTTACCCTTATGCTTACAAACGCCGCATTGGCAGCGACCCCAAAAATCAATAACACTACCCAAAAAAAGAATTTGCTCTTATCAGACAAGAGATCAATAAGGCGTGATTGGCAAAAGTTCAGATCACCCTATCTGAAAAAAAAGCTGACCCTCATTACACGAAAACTCCAAGGATGATCTGCATCAATTCATGGAAAAGCTTACACCGACGAGCTCAACAAATTACTCACTTTGGCGTGCAAAAAAATTTAAAACGACACATTATTGCAGAATCGCCAATTCGTTTACCCAACGGAGACTGGGCTAGAAGTGATGCCGAAAAAGGTACTGGTTTCGCAAGTCACCTACAAAATATATTTACTCCAAACCCCCCAACTGCAAATTATACGTTACCACAGCTCGAAACCAGGTAAAATTTAAACCCACCGCTAAATTTGTATTACATTCGTTTAGCTTGAAACTGGAACGAAATGGAATTGGTCCGGAATTGGAACAAAATTTTTAAATGGATCAGGAAATTGAAGTTATCGATAAATAGTGGAAAATTATCGATAAAATATCGATAAATTATCGATAAAAAATCAATAAATTTTCGTAAAATTATCAATCAAATTATCGTCACATTTATATTATTTTCGTTTATTTTGAGAAATACTGAGCCGATTTGGACGCGGTCTTTTGCATTGGGTTGGAAAGGAGGTCGGGAAAGAAATGGGGAAAAGTGGAACAAAATTGTAAAATGAAGTGGAAATAAAACTTATCGACAATCAATTGAAAAATTTCGATAAAATATCGAAAAATTTCGATAAAATATCGAAAAATTTCGATAAAATATCGAAAAATTATGAATAAAATATCCATAGATTATCGAAAAACTATCGATAATGGTCTCAGAATGTATCGTACTCGCATGTGCAGGGTATTTTAGTTTCAGTCAGACCGAAGATAATTCTCTTACTAGTTTTGAACAAGTTTGCTGCCTTTGTAATGGATGGTCAAATGCTTAATTTTGTGAATTTTGATAAAAGAAACTTTGATTAAAAGGAAGAAATCAGTAAATTGATACTCAAAGGTTATAATAAAAATGTATTTGCAACACTGTGGTCCTTTGCTTCATACATGGCATCACTGTTAGTGACAACATGGAGGCAGATAAAGAGTAGAGATAAGCGCGTGAGTGAATTTCGGTCACGATCACGCGCTAATTTCTTATTTAATTGTTTTTAATCTAACATATCTGTGGCGAAACGCAATAATCACTTCAGTAGATAAACACAGTATCGAGATATTCACCATTTTGTAAAATGTTTGTATCTAGTTGCTCGAAAAATGTTTTAGAAATGTCTTCATATATTTTTTTCTATAGGTTGATTCATTTAAGGTGGGAAACCCCTCGCAAACGATTCAGTTGTGCAGATGAGCAGTCAAAACATATGAAATTTGACAGTTCTTTTAAGTAACTACGCGTTTTCGAGGGGTTTCCCACTTCAAATGAATACCCTTTATGTGTTTTTTTAAAATAATGTAAGACAAAAAAAGTTTTGTATTTTTAAGTTGAATACCGTAGAGGGTCTAACTGTATTCGACTTAAGTGGTTATTGCTTTTCGCCACAGATATATATTTAGAAAATTTGTAATATACTTTTATTATATGTACAGGGTTTTCCAATAACAGGCGTTATTTTGGTATTCAAAGAAAAATGCCATTTTTTGAGATAAATGATCGGATGTTTATTTCATAATAAAGAGGAAGGTATGCCGTTAATAATGAAAAATAACATCAGCCAAATGGCCACCACGAGCACGCTTACAGGACCATATCCTTTTCATGAAATTTTCCATAACCAAATCGCAAAGTGCCTATGTCCTCGATAGCCTCACGAATTTTATCTTTGAGGTCTTCAATCGACGCTGGGCTGTTGACGTAGGCCTTATCTTTTTATTCTTCACATCAGTAACTTGTCCCAACAGCTCGAATTTTTCCACCAATTTCTGTATTGCGGTCCAACAAGGTGCTTCACGACGTCCAAAAAATGCTTTAGTTTTGCGAACTGTGACTGCAAGATTTTTACCATTTTTGTAGTGAATTTTAATAATTTCAATGCGTTGTTGAAGCGTGTATCGTTCCATTAATAGTAATGGCGTAGTTTCTGCTTGTAAAAAGTCAAAGAATAAAAGCTTCAAAAGTGACAGCTACCGATATAGCCGGGCCATTCACAATTACCGCTATGTTCTTATAGATTGTTTGGTAGTTTTCTGGTTTTTTAATAAGAAAAATAAAGTAAAAAACTAATTGCCAAGCCATTAAAATGCCAAAAAAAAGGAAAAATGCAAAGAAAACACCCGTGTGACGTCAGCAACAAATTAACAATTGGTTACAAACAGACTAATGCGGTATCTAATTTGTTTCTTACTTCCTAACATCTGGTTAAATTTTCATTTACTCCACTTTTTGTTTACTTTTGGGTAAAAACCATAATTTTCTTTCATTAAACCATTCTAAATATAACAAAATTACCTCTATTTAGTTTTGGTGCGAATTCCGAACTTATTTTCATCAACTCCACTAACTTTGCAAGCTGTGCTCAGTTGCTTGAAATCAAAATAAAAAACCACCGCGAACATGAGAAAATTTGTATTGTGTTTAGACTTTAACCATTTTCTACAAAAAGCATGCCAAATCTCTACTTCTCAACAGATTCCACTCATATTGAGTTTAAAACTTTCGAAATTAAATAATCTATTGAACAAAATATTAACAACATTTTTTGCAATTAATTCTTTCTGATAAAAGTTTTTCCATTTGACTTTGATTTGAAAAGTCGTAAACAATTTCAATAAAATCGAAGTTTTTGCACTCATAAATTAGTCAATTTTAATCCGATGATTATTATTAAGGGTATTCATTTAAAGTGGGAAACCCCTCGAAAACGCGCAATTGATTAAAAGAACTGTCAAATTTCATATATTTTGACAGCTCATCTGCACAACTGAATCGTTTCCGAGGGGTTTCCCACTTTAAATGAATCACCCTATTATATATTCGTCGGATGTATAAACGTTTGTTCTATCAAAGTTACCGTTCTTTCAATATTTTCAAGCAAGGAAAACTCCTACCCCAAAATTCGAAATTCGCAAACACTTCGCAAACGACACGAAGGAAAAAAATTGCGATTTTCGTGTTTCCTTAAAATTGGAGGAAAGATCAAGAAATTACCTTTCCAACAAAAAAAGATTACGGGATTATCTACATCAGTTCAACCGCTAAACAGATTTTACTAATAAAAAGCTTTAAAAAAGAATTATGACGTCTAAAAAAAAATTGTGATGAGGTGGAGCAAAACCCAGCTACTCCCACATACAATACTATCATCCCACAAAATTTGGTTGAGGCCCTATAACTTCTGTTGCACAGTGTTATACGCTATATGTTGTTCGAAAAAAACGACAAAGATCGTTTATCGTATAAACGACACCTATGATAGGGCCCATTGATTACTTTCGTAATGATTATTGACATCGAACATTCAAATTGAATTCAAATGACTGTGGAAAATTAAATAAAATGTTTTGAAATATCATAAGTATATCGAACGCCACAGATATTTATATATGAAATTATAAAGTGATTCACGCTCACGCACGAACGTAATAACGAATGGCTGCTCACGATAACGCACACTCAGGCACGAATTGAAATTTTCAATCACGCCCACCCAGTGGTCAAAAGAATGTGTCTGCAGGCATGCCAGTATGCCTCTTTAGTAGTGTCCGACCAAAGGTGGTTTTTTCGGCCGAATCCGAAGTCGAACTTCCGCCTTTTTTCACATTCAGCCAAAGCTCAATATAAAGACAAAATGAAAAAAAAATTAAAACATTTTTCCAAAACATTTATTGAAAATGTTAATATCTTAATGAACCCTTAGTAAGTGATTGATTATATAATTGGCAAAAATGTTGTATAGGTTTGAAAAAATTCCATGGTTGCTAGTAGATTTTTCTTAGCAATTCTTGTGTGTAATGATTGATTTAAAAAAATTGAAATTGTTCACCTTATACATATTTTTGACATAGGCCGAATGTGAAATTTTAGGCCAAATGGACACTACTCTTTAGGAGTTTGGATGCCTTACCTCCACGCTTTTAGCCTTTACTTCTTTTTTATATGAAACGGGAGAAATAAAAAGGCCTACGTATGTCGCTTCCATGCGTATGCCTGCTGGCAGGCATGGTCGTAGAAGCGGAGTTGGATGGTGTCTTTTTAATTTCCCTCCGTTTCCTCGTTTTGACGCTTTATTCGCCTTTGATTGGTTGAGCTAAAAATAGCCCAAAAAATATATTGGTAACATCTATTTTTAGAATTTCCCTTTTTAGTTCATTTTAAATTAAATTTATATTTTTCACTCATTGTAAATTAGATTTTTGGCATATAAATTGTAACGTCGCAAATTGCTGGGGTATGAACTCGTCGGATGTCCAGGGCTTCGTACACAGAAAATTTGTAATTTGCAGAGACTTTGTATTAAAACAGAATTTTTATTCAATAATTTCAAGTAAGAGTTACAGATATAGTTATTCAGGGGGCGAACAGCGGCGTCTGGTCGTCGATGATTGGCTATGTAGCTTCTCGGCGAGGTCGCTGACTTGGAGGATGTGGCTAGCACTCAGAGAAGATGGAACTTTGGGCTTGGCTGCGATGAAAACGATCTATCAGTGGGCGCTTGCGTGATGCGTAGACTTGTGGTTATCGTAGGAGTAATCGTTACCAAAATACTCGCGATTGGCGCAATTATGACGCGTGTTTGCGTGTGCGTCGAAAGTGTGATGTGCGTTCTTGATGCGTAGATGTGCGTCGTTGGCGCGTAGATATGCGTAATGCGCGTGCTTGATGCGTAGAAATAGGCGTGGGCGAGGCTAATACAACACAGGCGTAGCAAGGCGTAGATGTGGGTGTAGCAGAGCATGAACAGCAGGCGAACTTAAGCGTTGCGATGACATAAACTTCAGGAAATCGCAGACCACCAGCGGGCACTCTTCAACCGCTTTCCGTGGGCTCGATTCAACATAAACGTGGACTTCAGGAAATCGCAGACCACCAGCGGGCACTCTTCAACCGCTTTCCGTGGACTCGATTCAACTTAAACGTGGGACTCGTGTTGGACACTCGTAGATCATGAAACGGGATACTGTACTTCGTTCTCCGTGACTCGATGTGTCGCTAAACTACGACTTAAATGGGACTGCCGGCCTGTACTCGGCGAATATTGATTTCGTTGACTTGACTTCGATGTGACTTTCGACTTCGGTGCGTTGTCACCCTGCTGGTTCACTTGCTCTCCACTTCGCCACTACCTTGCTGCTACGCCTGAAAGATATAACTTCCAAATCGGATTTTCTCGATAGAATTTCTGATTCGGAATTCCAAAAAGAGCTTTAATAAATTTTTATACAAAAACCCTAAATTTCCTATAATTTCTTATTTCTTTACAACTTTAATTTACTCAAATTATTAATTATTTATAAATTATAAATTTCCTGTAACAAACTGTTAATTAATTATTTCATAAATTCTCTGTAACAAAAACATTAATTATTTTATTAGTTTCCTGTAATAAATCGTTAATTATTATTTCACAAATTCTCTGCAACAAAACATTAATTATTTTATTTAGTTAATCCTTTCCTATTTTAGATGAGATATTGCCATGGTCAATTAGTTCTACGCGTAATGGTGCACTCAAAAGACCTTACCAATATCCACCTTCCCTATGCTTCTTGTTCCTTTAAAAATTCTTCTTATCCCTATCAGGAATAATGCCATGGTCAATTAGTTCTACGCGTAATGGTGCACTCAAAAGACCTTGCCATTGTTCCTTTACATTTCACTTAAGTGAAATATTGCCATGGTCGATTAGTTGTACGCGTAATGGTGCACTAAAAAGACCTTGCCAATATCCCCTTCTATCTCCCTATCTGAAATAATGCCATGGTCAATTAGTTCTACGCGTAATGGTGCACTAAAAAGACCTTACCATTATTCCCTTCTATTCTTCTATGTTTATATTTACATGCACATTCTTCCTAGGTGAAATATTGCCATGGTCAATTAGTTCTACGCGTAATGGTGCACTAAAAAGACCTTGCCAATATCCCCCTCTATTTCCCTATCTGAAATAATGCCATGGTCAATTAGTTCTACGCGTAATGGTGCACTCAAAAGACCTTGCCATTATTCCCTTAATATTTCTACTTCTACTCACTAGCTAGTGTTCACTCACCTGATTCGGAATTCCAAAAAGAGACCGAATCAGGGGTGCGCTGCTCTTTTATAGTCGTTTGGAATCACCTATCGTTGGTGTATTGTAGCCATATTTTCTGTAGTTTGATGTGGTGAAATGTTGCCACAAGGTTATGGTCATTATCTTCATGTTTCTATCGTCGTCTCTTTTCCGCGCATAGCCCTTTTATCCGTGTCGCGCGTTGGTGTTAAAGCCACTTTCGATTGTTGAAAGCTGGGTAGCCGTGTACTCCTTTGTTCGATGTGGGTTGCCCTTTGACCACTGTTCGCCCCCGTTTAGGCGAGTTAAATAGTACTAATTTTAATTTTACATTATAGTTCTTATTATTAGGAATAGTAGTGAATATTATCACATTTTATTTCAGAATTCATGAGTGATGATTATATATCTATATAAATATATATATATGACATAAAATATATATATATATATATGTATATGTACCTATATGTATATATATGGCACAAAAATAGAAAAGATATATATATATTAAAAAAAAATCGAAAATATACGCCAAGACAAATTAAAGAAAATTTCAAATATTTCGTTAGCGTCAGCGTTGTGACGACACCAACATTTTTGGGTCGTTACACCCCCTCCTTACGTCGCGGGCGCAAAATGATGGTCACCTTCTCGTTGCGATCGATCCGAACTAGGTAGTCGGTGCCCGTCCTGCGGACCGTGAATCGGTGTCGTTGGCCTGGTCCTCTTTCCAACGCCTGTCGGATTCTCCGTTCTACCAGGTTGGGATAGCCCATTGGGCCACAAGGCATCACTCCCGGTGCGGCCTGTTGCTGGTCTGTCTCTTGTGGTTGCGTATTCGGGGTTTCTTTTGGTGAACCCGTGGGTTGTTGTTGCAGCGTCTCTATGGCGTCGCTTGGGTCATCTCCCCAATTTAGTGATAGGACTGGGGAGGTTCCGCTGTCGGATGGGATTTCTACGGTGGCCCCTATCTCGTCTATGTTGAGTCCGTACATGCTCATATCGTCGGCCGTAACGGGGATGAGGTAGCCGATGTCTTCTGCTGACATCTCTGAGTCCTCTGTGTCTTCGTGTTGGGGCATGGGTTCCCCTGACGCCGCTGCGTTGGGGCTGCCCATGTCCTCTCCTTGCGCATCCTGATCGCGCTGCTTCGGCCCGAGTATTGTTTCGGCCTTATTGTCGTCGTCGTTGGGCGCCTGATGGCCACTGGTCTCGCCAAGGCCTTCGTCGTCGCTGCTGTCTGTTGCCACGTCCGGCAATTCGATGGTCGGTGTCCATCGCTGCTCCTTTTCTGTGCGCTGCTGGATGAGTCTAGCTAGTCGCCGTCGCATGCGGTCTGCCGCGTGTGGTTTCCACCATGAGCCCGGCGGTGCTGCGGGGGCGTGGAAATTGTGTATGGGCGTTGTGAAAAACATCTCGGTGTAGGCGAGGAGAAATGCGCCGCAGTCGTGTAAATTTGTCTGCTGCATTACCTGTAAGGCTACCATCGGCATATGGCTTGACTCGAATTGTTGCCCTCTGTCGCTGCTTGGATTTACGGCTGCATATTCGCACTGTAAATAGTCACGAATTAGCTCAACGGCCGTCTCTCGTGTCTGGCTGGCCAAGGAGTCTATGACGAGCAAGCATGGGTTGTGCGTGGATTCCGCTTGTCGTCTGCCTGCTGCAACATCCGGAAAGCAAGCTAATACCACGTACCAATGGTGATGCTCGTTGACCGGAAAAATCACGCAGCGCTTGTCGAACAGATCGACTCGTTTGGTCCACCGGCATACGTCTTGGTGGCGTTGTTTGGCCGTGTGTACCCTCCTGTCCAGCAGCTTCTTGAACAGGAAACTGCTCATCACGTGGGTATGCTTCCGTTGTTGCATGGTGAGGACTTCCTGCCATATATGCGTCAACCCCATGTCGATGAGCACATCGTTCAGCCATTGCCCGCTGGCCAATCGTCGATAATCGTGAATGCTGATATTCCACCCACCAGTGGGTGCGGGGTAGGTGCACAATATCGTTGGCTGGCGGTAATCTGGCGGTATCGTGTCGCGAGAGAGCGTCAATAGTTCGTCCAGTGGTGGACGTGATTGCGGTGTCGCCGTGGCCTGCACGGTTGCTAATGCGCTTGCTGCGGCCTGACTGGTGGATGGGCCATCGTCTGTCTCCGCCGTGACTTTGCACATTCGAGGCAATGTTGTTCGGTGGCTGCTTCTGGCGGTTCCGCTTCGTATTGGTGTTCTCTATTGGTTGGTGGTTGTACCTCGCTGTAATGTCCGCGTAGGCCTGGCTTTCGGGGTGCCCGTTTTGCGGCGTTGTGTGCGCAGCTTATTCGGTCCTGCCATCTCCTCCTCCCAATTGTCGCTTAATCGGCGAGTCTTCCGCTGGCCTTCTGCCAACTCCCGATATTTGACTCGAGCCTTTTCGACGCTCTTCGTCCAGCGTTCTTCGTCGTTCATCTCCATTATATTTTTTTTTTATAAAAATTCGATCTCGTTATTGCGTTTTAGAAATTTCGTATTCGGCTTGCGTGGCTACGTTCACTTTCGCTTTCGTCTACAGAATGGCAAATTTCCTTATTGTCGTTCGAGTCGTAGATCATTTCCCCTCTTTCGAGTCTCGGAGTGAACCGTTACCCCAAGATGGTGATATGGATGCCACGTGTTTGCCTCCTTACGTTCATCGTTGCCAGGCTGCTCTTGCGCTGTAGCCCGCTACGGTTACACTGCACATCACGCTGTTGCCTGCTAAAGTGTTTCTGTTTCAAAAATTCAAATGTTAATATTTAACAGAAACTATCGTATTTATATTTATGTTCATAAATTTTGCTCATATATTCGTATTTCTCTTTTCTAAAAGAGACTATCATATTCAGCAACAGGTATTCTCCTCTGTCGCTGCTACTTTCCCTAGTTCCTTACCATTACTTCGCCTGTGTCGCTGCCTCTGGCCCCGACGCACTATCTCTCTCTTCGAATTCTCTTAATTCGCCAATGTGAGCATTCCTCTCTTGCCCATCACGCTGTCTCCTAATCCTTGCGATTACAGGCGAAATGAAATTGACCACCTGATACGGTCCGTCGTATTTGGGCGCCAATTTAGCTGCAAAGCCGTCCACTGCCTTGGATAGGTGATGTTGCTTCACCAACACGTTTTGACCTACCTCTGGCTGCCATTTCCGCCTCCTCAAATTATAATGGCGCGCTTGATCCTGCGCTGCCCTTTCCATGTTTCGGTGCACTATACTGAAAACTTCGCGTAACTTGTCTGCTCGCTCCACCGGTGTCTGCACCATCTGCCCCGTACCCACTGTGGTCTCATCGTAAAGAGACTTGGGTAGCCGTGGCTCTCGGCCCTGCACCAGGAAAGCTGGACTGTATCCTGTCGTTTCCGATACTCCCGTGTTGATTGCTAACGTTATTTCCGGCAGGTATTCGTCCCACTGCCTCTGCTTTTCTCCGGCCAGTTGGGCCACCATCGTCTTAATGGTCCGGTTGGACCGCTCTGTGGCGTTTTCCTGCGGCGTATAGGGGGCAGTAAATTGATGTCTTACACCAAGACTTTCCAGGTATTTCTTGAACGCTCTGCTGGTAAATTGAGTGCCGTTGTCCGTTACCATGACTTTTGGCACTCCAAATCGTGCCAGAATCCTCTCGCGGAACGCCTTTCGGAGCGTATCCGTCGTCGCCCTTCGCATGGGGATGATCTCTACCCATTTCGTAAATTTGTCTACAAAGACTAACATCATCGTATTGCCATGTGTCGATCGTGGTAGTGGTCCTACGAAGTCAGCACATACTATAGCCCACGGCTCCTCTGCTATTTGGGTAAGGATCCTTCCAGCCGGCTTCTGCTGCTCTGGTTTGTATTTTTGGCAACTTTCGCAACTCCTGACGTATCTGGTTACCTCTCTGAACATGCCTGGCCAGTAGTAACGATTGGCGACCCGTGCTATCGTTTTACGTATTCCCAGATGGCCGGCTGTGGCATCGTCATGGTTTTCCGCTAAAACCCGTTTCCGCTGATGCGTCGCTACGCACAACTTCCAGGGGGCGCAGTCTTCGTCTCCCACTCGACGAGGAATATGCCGGTACAGTTGATCTCCTTGAATAATATAGTCCGCGAACTTCTCGGGGTTTTTCATCACCTCCGCCTTACGCGCCTTCAACCACCGGCATTCCGTGTTGCTATCGGCGGTCACTTCCGTAGAAAAGAGTACATCCCGTGGCTGTCTGGACAAGGCGTCCGCTACTACATTGTATTTACCCTTCCTGTACTGTATCGTATATCTAAACTGCTGCAGCTCCAGTGCCCACCGTGCAATCCTTCCAGACGGACTTTCTATCGAATTTAGCCATTTTAACGACAGGTGATCCGTAATTATAGTGAACTCGTACCCCTCCAAGTACTCTCGCATCTTCCGCACACCCCAAACTATCGCCAGGCACTCCTTTTCCGTCGGCGAATAGTTTATTTCCGCTGGCGTCAGTCGTCTGCTGGCATATGCCACGACTCGCTCCTGCTCCTCGATGGTTTGCGTCAGCACTACTCCTAACCCCTGATCACTCGCGTCTGTCTGCAACGTAAATCTTTGCGAAAAGTCTGGGCAGATGAGTACCGGCGCCTGGGTAAGACGTAGTTTCAGCTCCTCAAACGCTTCTTGTTGCTCCTGTTCCCACTTCCATCATCGGCTTTTCTTCAACAGACCTGTAAGAGGTTGTACTACTTTAGAAAAATCCGGTACAAATCGACGGTACCACGATGCTATTCCCAAGCATCGGCGTAGCTCTCGTAGATTTGTCGGTGGTTTTAATTCCTGAATTGCCGAAATCTTCTCAGGGTCCGTGTGAATCCCGTCCGGCGTCACTATATGTCCTAAATACCGAATCTCCTTCTTGAAGAACTCGCATTTCTCAGTATTAATTCTTAGATTCGCAGCCCGCAGCCTCCTGAAAACTTCTCGTAAGTTTGCCATATGCTCCTCCAATGATGTTCCTGTAACAATTATGTCGTCGAGGTATGCAAACGCGTGCGGCTCCATTTCTGGTCCAATGACCCCGTCCAGGGCGCGTTGAAAGGTCGCTGGTGCCGAGTGCAGGCCGAACGGCATGACGCACCATTGATACAGCCCACGTCCGGGCACCGTAAAGGCCGTATATTGTTTGCTCCCTTGCTCCATTGGCACTTGCCAATATCCGTTCTTGAGGTCCAATGTACTAATAACCTTTGCGTTGCGGAGTCGGTCTAAAATATGTTGGATGCGTGGTAACGGATATGCATCCGGAACCGATTTGGCATTCAACTGCCTATAGTCTACGCATAAGCGCCACTTACCATTTTTCTTCTTTACTAGTACGATGGGGGCACTATGTGGACTTCTCGCTGGTTCGATGCATCCATGCTTAATAAGATCGTCTATCTGTTCGTTTATGATGTCCATCATTGCTGGGTTTTTAGGATAGTACCTCTGCTTGATCGGGGCTTCGTCCCTCATTATGATGCGATGACTTGCGATATTCGTTGTTCCTTGTAGCTCCTCAAATTTAGGCAGCTCCTCTTCCAAAAACTTGTCGATCACCTCCTGTTGTGATACCTGCGCACTCCAGTGCTCCTCTTCCAAATGTGTAGGCAGCTCCTCAGATTTAGGCAGCTCCTCCTTCAAAAACTTGTCGATCACCTCCTGTTGTGATACCTGCGCCCTCCAGCGCTCCTCTTCCAAATGTGTAGGCAGCTCCTCAGATTTTGGCAGCTCCTCCTTCAAAAACTTGTCGATCACCTCCTGTTGTGATACCTGCGCACTCCAGCGCTCCTCTTCCGAATGTGTAGGCAGCTCCTCAGATTTAGGCAGCTCCTCCTTCAAAAACTTGTCGATCACCTCCTGTTGTGATACCTGCGCACTCCAGCGGTCCTCTTCCAAATGTGTAGACCGCTCCTGGTCCGTATCCTCGTACATCACTTCATGAGCTTCACGCGCTTCACGCGTGCCGTGTGTGCCCTCCTCTCGTAAAACTGTGCTGTGTAAATCTGGTCGTCTATCAACCGTCTGTTGACTTTCCTTTCTTACCTCCATCTGGGTATATTGTTTTGGGATTGCTCCCCTGCATACTGGTTTCTCTGCCTCCTCAGGCTGCGTTCGTTCAGGTGTCGTAGTTGCCGCTTCTGGATTCCGAATTTCTGGCCATGGTGTAGCTCCACTCAGGGTCCTGGCCTCTTCCACTGGCGTGGAAGTATTGTCACCGAGTGTGCTCCCATCGTGAGCGTCGCGTTAATATGACCCAGAAAGTCTAAGCCCAATATGAGTCGGTCCGTGGAATTGGGCAAAATTAACACCTGCATTTCGCAGACCTGGCCTCCTAAAGGTATCTCCAGTACCAGCGCGTTCTCTATGGTCACGGCTGACCCATCTGCTAAACGTATTCCGGTCCATACAGGTAAATTATTATGCGGCGTCCATAGCTCAGTAGCCAGCTCCTGGCTGAGAAAACTACGCGTTGCTCCAGTATCGATTGTTGCCGTAACTTCATCTCCGTCAAGAGTAACCATTGCAGAGATACGGCGTCCGTCACAAGTTAGTGTTCGCGTTGTGGGAGAGGATTCAGGGTTGGGGCGCCAGCTGCCTCTCGCTCTCGGCGGTGCCCTCCTTCGTTTCCCGAATATCTCCTGCAGCAATCCATTGATCTTACCCCTTGAGCGCCACAATCCCAGCAGTGTGTCGTCATTGCGTTGTTGCATCTATTGGAAAAATGCCGCATCGGTGGCAGAGTCGTCGTGTATGTGCACGTTGTTGTGCAGGCTGCACTAGGCGGTTTCTCTCTTCTGGCATCCTCCGTGGTACGTTGTGTGGCGTTTCATTCTCCTGCCGTAGACCCTCCATGTCCTGCGCTAAGGCTAGTAGCTCGTCTAAATTGCTGAAATCTTTGGTTCGTATATACCACCTGTACTCTACCTGACAGTTCCGGAAGATTCTGTCTAGTTTCTCCTCCTCAGTGTAACTTGCGTGCCTCATCATGTCTTGAAGGGCGATGACATAGTCCTTGAAGTTTTCTCTTGGTCCTTGTGTACGCCTACGTATGGCGTCATCCAGCTTTTCGAAGTATCGACCAGGCAAAAAGAACTTTAGGAAATTTTCCTTGAACGACTTCCAAGTTTTCCACTGTTGGTTGTTGTTACGGTACCATGTGAGTGCCTTGTCTTTCAACAATTCGGGCATCATTCGTGGCATCTCGTCAATGTTAATGTTGTATGTGACCACCAACTCCTCCAACCTCTCAATGAACGCCAATGGGTCGTTTCCTCCCTCGTATTTCACCGACCACTTCCTGACCTGGTTGATAATAGTGAGGCGAGGCGATTTCCAATACCATTGGTCCTCCTGTGATGCTCCTGTATCCGTGTCTCTTTTATGTGTATCTCTCGTATATGCGCCTCTTGCGCGAGCGTCTCCTCCGTGCGTGTTGTCCATATGTGTACCTCCTGCGTGTGCGTCTTCTGCGGGAATAGTTTTCGTATGTGCGCCTCCACTGCGTGCGCTTCCTACGTATACGTCTCCTGTGGGTGCACCTCCCTTACGTGCGTCTTCTTGAAGATGCATGTTACGTATATCCGGCATGCTCCTATGAAAGTTATCCTCTGCTGCGACTGCGGCAGCACCTAAATGTTTAATTTCCGCCTTATCCTCGGCGCTCGGGTTCAATGTCTCCGCTATTCGGGTATATTGTGCTTCCAACTCCAGTAAGCGTTCCTCATGCTCAAAACTGGCATTCTCGTCCTTCACGAAGGTAACAAACCTCTTCCGCAACTCTTCTACGGTGCCGCTGTCGTCAAAATCAAATTCTGCAGCAAATCGGCGTAGTTCGTCCTTCCGTAGATAATTAATCCAGGTCGTCTTCACCATGTTTCAATTCTCATTTAAATCCTTCCTGTAGAATTCTATGTCGCTCTATGGTAGCTCTCACTTCATTATTGGGTGTCGATGTTTTTGCTATTTACTCTGTTTAGGGTCCCTGCTCGGGCGCCATCTGTAACGTCGCAAATTGCTGGGGTATGAACTCGTCGGATGTCCAGGGCTTCGTACACAGAAAATTTGTAATTTGCAGAGACTTTGTATTAAAACAGAATTTTTATTCAATAATTTCAAGTAAGAGTTACAGATATAGTTATTCAGGGGGCGAACAGCGGCGTCTGGTCGTCGATGATTGGCTATGTAGCTTCTCGGCGAGGTCGCTGACTTGGAGGATGTGGCTAGCACTCAGAGAAGATGGAACTTTGGGCTTGGCTGCGATGAAAACGATCTATCAGTGGGCGCTTGCGTGATGCGTAGACTTGTGGTTATCGTAGGAGTAATCGTTACCAAAATACTCGCGATTGGCGCAATTATGACGCGTGTTTGCGTGTGCGTCGAAAGTGTGATGTGCGTTCTTGATGCGTAGATGTGCGTCGTTGGCGCGTAGATATGCGTAATGCGCGTGCTTGATGCGTAGAAATAGGCGTGGGCGAGGCTAATACAACACAGGCGTAGCAAGGCGTAGATGTGGGTGTAGCAGAGCATGAACAGAAGGCGAACTTAAGCGTTGCGATGACATAAACTTCAGGAAATCGCAGACCACCAGCGGGCACTCTTCAACCGCTTTCCGTGGGCTCGATTCAACATAAACGTGGACTTCAGGAAATCGCAGACCACCAGCGGGCACTCTTCAACCGCTTTCCGTGGACTCGATTCAACTTAAACGTGGGACTCGTGTTTGACACTCGCAGATCAGGAAACGGGATACTGTACTTCGTTCTCCGTGACTCGATGTGTCGCTAAACTACGACTTAAATGGGACTGCCGGCCTGTACTCGGCGAATATTGATTTCGTTGACTTGACTTCGATGTGACTTTCGACTTCGGTGCGTTGTCACCCTGCTGGTTCACTTGCTCTCCACTTCGCCACTACCTTGCTGCTACGCCTGAAAGATATAACTTCCAAATCGGATTTTCTCGATAGAATTTCTGATTCGGAATTCCAAAAAGAGCTTTAATAAATTTTTATACAAAAACCCTAAATTTCCTATAATTTCTTATTTCTTTACAACTTTAATTTACTCAAATTATTAATTATTTATAAATTATAAATTTCCTGTAACAAACTGTTAATTAATTATTTCATAAATTCTCTGTAACAAAAACATTAATTATTTTATTAGTTTCCTGTAATAAATCGTTAACAAAACATTAATTATTTTATTTAGTTAATCCTTTCCTATTTTAGATGAGATATTGCCATGGTCAATTAGTTCTACGCGTAATGGTGCACTCCAAAGACCTTACCAATATCCACCTTCCCTATGCTTCTTGTTCCTTTAAAAATTCTTCTTATCCCTATCAGGAATAATGCCATGGTCAATTAGTTCTACGCGTAATGGTGCACTCAAAAGACCTTGCCATTGTTCCTTTACATTTCACTTAAGTGAAATATTGCCATGGTCGATTAGTTGTACGCGTAATGGTGCACTAAAAAGACCTTGCCAATATCCCCTTCTATCTCCCTATCTGAAATAATGCCATGGTCAATTAGTTCTACGCGTAATGGTACACTAAAAAGACCTTACCATTATTCCCTTCTATTCTTCTATGTTTATATTTACATGCACATTCTTCCTAGGTGAAATATTGCCATGGTCAATTAGTTCTACGCGTAATGGTGCACTAAAAAGACCTTGCCAATATCCCCCTCTATTTCCCTATCTGAAATAATGCCATGGTCAATTAGTTCTACGCGTAATGGTGCACTCAAAAGACCTTGCCATTATTCCCTTAATATTTCTACTTCTACTCACTAGCTAGTGTTCACTCACCTGATTCGGAATTCCAAAAAGAGACCGAATCAGGGGTGCGCTGCTCTTTTATAGTCGTTTGGAATCACCTATCGTTGGTGTATTGTAGCCATATTTTCTGTAGTTTGATGTGGTGAAATGTTGCCACAAGGTTATGGTCATTATGTTCATGTTTCTATCGTCGTCTCTTTTCCGCGCATAGCCCTTTTATCCGTGTCGCGCGTTGGTGTTAAAGCCACTTTCGATTGTTGAAAGCTGGGTAGCCGTGTACTCCTTTGTTCGATGTGGGTTGCCCTTTGACCACTGTTCGCCCCCGTTTAGGCGAGTTAAATAGTACTAATTTTAATTTTACATTATAGTTCTTATTATTAGGAATAGTAGTGAATATTATCACATTTTATTTCAGAATTCATGAGTGATGATTATATATCTATATAAATATATATATATGACATAAAATATATATATATATATGTATATGTACCTATATGTATATATATGGCACAAAAATAGAAAAGATATATATATATTAAAAAAAAATCGAAAATATACGCCAAGACAAATTAAAGAAAATTTCAAATATTTCGTTAGCGTCAGCGTTGTGACGACACCAACATTTTTGGGTCGTTACAAAATGTTATATTTTATGATTCTGATATTATATTTTCGAACTCTTTAGTTCATATAAATTTTTATTTACTTACTTGCGTTTTGGCCGAGCTGAGAATTGAACCCGGGACATTTGGCTACTGACAAGGCGTGTGCGGCCGTTTATTTATTTTACTACGATCTAACTGCGTATAGTAAATGGTTGTTTTGAAAGGTATTTAAGCATTTTATTTACTTCAAACATAAATTTAATTTTTTGTAACTTTGAGTTTTTTTTTATATAAACTGCAGAAATTTATCGTAATAATTCGAATTAAAAAAATCATACACATTATCGACTCCTTAATGCGGCTGCATAGCAAATTGTATGTTTAGAGTTAATTCAATTTGATTTCTACTCCTCTATAAAAGGATGTAATAATTATCATAGATGGGCACTTTGCAGTACCAGTAAAATGTCAGTAAAAATAAATTATTTTCGCTATTAGCTTTTCTTAACAGAAGGATTTCAAAATGTATATGCACAATCACATCGAACGAAAACAGCAACAGTTCCATTCTCAGTGATGAGCTTGAGTACTTGGAGGAATACCTAAAGCTTATGGCCCTATAGCAGAAGCGCTCAATTTTCTTCATGGAGAAAAAACCATGTATTTTGGCTACTTTGTCCCTAGTATAGTGTCTTTATATTTATATTAATATTTATCACTAATTATTTAAAAAAAAATTTTATTACAATACACTTTCTGGTATTTGTGATTTGATAACTGATTCATTGATGCGCTGATTTCATGGTAGTTAACGGTTTTTCGTTTTTAGTACCACAGCTTTTGAACGGATTAAATTTCAAATGTTCTATAATGAAAAGTGTAAATTTGTTTAGCAACCGAAATTATTGAAATTTCTTTTGGGAGGCTTATGCAGAATGTAGAGAATTTTATGACCTCTTATAAACATATTGCAATTTGCAAACCAAAAATACAGAAAAAAATTATCTAAATTCCAGAAACAAATTTTGGGTCTTTTGGTATAAATGTGTATGTAAAGTTATTGGATTTGCATTAAATAACCTTCGGCATCCACAAAAATTCTTTCGAGTCTGTATAGAAAAATAAATCCATTTTGCAAAATAAAATAAATCATATTCCTAAAATATTTCCAAATCAATATTTGATATTGTTGGAAATTTAATTGTTTTAGAAAATTCAAGAGATTTTCTTTAAATCAATCTGGAAAGCAACTATTTTAATTAGATTGATTAATTCAATATTTCCAAAAATATTTGAATTTGGAAAAAAATCCACATTGTTGAGTGTAGGTATTCCATTTTATTTCATAATCTGAAAGAGACAAAATAATGTTCCACAATATTGTGTTCCTTTAAAAAAACTTTTGAAAATATAATACTAATCAAACAATTCGTTCAAAAATTGTGGTTCTAAATCAGCTCAAAGCTTCGTTTTCACAATTTTTAGAGTACAAAAATGTATTGAAAAAAACAAAAAAAAATTGCCATAATCAGGATTTGAGCCCACGATACAAAAAACATAAAATATCTTCTAAATATTTAAATCCATTGACACCATCCCCTCTCCCTTGTAGCGCTGGCAAACTGGCATGCCTCTGCTAGAAAGGAAGCACATTGCGTAGAAAATTCATTGACACCTCCCTATCTCCCTTCTAGCGCAGGCATACTGGCATGCCTCCACTAGAAGCGAGGATGGAATATGCAATTTCTTCCCACAGCAGGCGTGCAGGCATGTCTCTAGCGGAGATGCCTTGCGAAATTGACTACTGGGTTCCATCCTTCCGAGATATCTTAGGTTTTTTTGGCCACACTGTGCAGCACACCTGTAACAGATCTAAAATCAGAGTACAAAAAAGTATTTTAAAAAAATGTAACAAATAAAATAAATCAAAAAAAATTTGACATAATCAGGATTTGCATCCACGTACGTTTCAAAAAACCTAAGATATCTCGGAAGGATGGAACCCAGTAGTCAATTTCGCAAGGCCTCTCCGCTAGAGACATGCCTGCACGCCTGCTGTGGGAAGAAATTGCATATTCCATCCTCGCTTCTAGTGGAGGCATGCCGGTATGCCTGCGCTAGAAGGGAGATAGGGAGGTGTCAATGGATTTTCTACGCAATGTGCTTCCTTTCTAGCAGAGGCATGCCAGTATGCCAGCGCTACAAGGGAGAGGGGATGGTGTCAATGGATTTAAATATTTAGAAGATATTTTATGTTTTTTGTATCGTGGACTCAAATCCTGATTATTGCAATTTTTTTTGGTTTTTTTTTAATACATTTTTGTAGTCTAATTTTAGATCTGTTAACGGTTTGCCCTTGTTCTCTTGTTTTTAAGTTGTAGTAAAAATTGTGAAAACGAAGCTTTGAGCTGATTTAGAACCACAATTTTTGAACGAATTGTTTGATTAGTATTATATTTTTTAAAGTTTTTTTAAAGGAACACAATATTGTGGAACATTATTTTGTCTCTTTCAGATTATGAAATAAAATGGAATACCTACACTCAACAATGTGGATTTTTTTCCAAATTCAAATATTTTTAGAAATATTGAATTAATCAATCTAATTAAAATAGTTGCTTTCCAGATTGATTTAAAGAAAATCTCTTGAATTTTCTAAAACATTAAAATTTCCAACAATATCAAATATTGATTTGGAAATATTTTAGGAATATGATTTATTTTATTTTGCAAAATTGATGACTCGAAAGAATTTTTGTGGATGCCGAAGGTTATTTAATGCAAATCCAATAACTTTAAATACACATTTATACCAAAAGACCCAAAATTTGTTTCTGAAATTTAGATAATTTTTTTCTGTATTTTTGGTTTGCAAATTGCAATATGTTTATAAGAGGTCATAAAATTCTCTACATTCTGCACAAGCCTCCCAAAAGAAATTTCAATAATTTCGGTTGCTAAACAAATTTACACTTTTCATTATAGAACATTTGAAATTTAATCCGTTCAAAAGTTGTGGTACTAAAAACGAAAAACCGTTAACTACCATGAAATCAGCGCATCAATGAATCAGTTATCAAATCACAAACACCAGAAAGTGTATTGTAATAAAATTTTTTTTTAAATAATTAGTGATAAATATTAATATAAATATAAAGACACTATACTAGGGACAAAGTAGCCAAAATACATGGTTTTTTCTCCATGAAGAAAATTGATCGCTTCTGCTATAGGGCCATAAGCTTTAGGTATTCCTTGAGTACACAAGCTCATCACTGAGAATGGAACTGTTGCTGTTTTCGTTCGATGTGATTGTGCATATACATTTTGAAATCCTTCTGTTAAGAAAAGCTAATAGCGAAAATAATTTATTTTTACTGACATTTTACTGGTACTGCAAAGTGCCCATCTATGATAATTACTACATCCTTTTATAGAGGAGTAGAAATCAAATTGAATTAACTCTAAACATACAATTTGCTATGCAGCCGCATTAAGGAGTCGATAATGTGTATGATTTTTTTAATTCGAATTATTACGATAAATTTCTGCAGTTTATATAAAAAAAAACTCAAAGTTACAAAAAATTAAATTTATGTTTGAAGTAAATAAAATGCTTAAATACCTTTCAAAACAACCATTTACTATACGCAGTTAGATCGTAGTAAAATAAATAAACGGCCGCACACGCCTTGTCAGTAGCCAAATGTCCCGGGTTCAATTCTCAGCTCGGCCAAAACGCAAGTAAGTAAATATAATATCAGAATCATAAAATATAACATTTATATGCCAAAAATCGAATTTACAATGAGTGAAAAATATAAATTTAATTTAAAATGAACTAAAAAGGGAAATTCTAAAAATAGATGTTACCAATATATTTTTTGGGCTATTTTTAGCTCAACCAATCAAAGGCGAATATAGCGTCAAAACGAGGAAACGGAGGGAAATTAAAAAGACACCATCCAACTCCGCTTCTACGACCATGCCTGCCAGCAGGCATATGCATGGAAGCGACATACGTAGGCCTTTTTTTTCTCCCGTTTCATATAAAAAAGAAGTAAAGGCTAAAAGCGTGGAGGGAAGGCATCCAAACTCCTAAAGAGTAGTGTCCATTTGGCCTAAAATTTCACATTCGGCCTATGTCAAAAATATGTATAAGGTGAACAATTTCTATTTTTTTAAATCAATCATTGCACACAAGAATTGCTAAGAAAAATCTACTAGCAACCATGGAATTTTTTCAAACCTATACAACATTTTTGCCAATTATATAATCAATCACTTACTAAGGGTTCATTAAGATATTAACATTTTCAATAAATGTTTTGGAAAAATGTTTTAATTTTTTTTTCATTTTGTCTTTATATTGAGCTTCGGCTGAATGTGAAAAAAGGCGGAAGTTCGACTTCGGATTCTGCCGAAAAAACCACCTTTGGTCGGACACTACTAAAGAGGCATACTGGCATGCCTGCAGACACATTCTTTTGACCACTGGGTGGGCGTGATTGAAAATTTCAATTCGTGCCTGAGTGTGCGTTATCGTGAGCAGCCATTCGTTATTACGTTCGTGCGTGAGCGTGAATCACTTTATAATTTCATATATAAATATCTGTGGCGTTCGATATACTTATGATATTTCAAAACATTTTATTTAATTTTCCACAGTCATTTGAATTCAATTTGAATGTTCGATGTCAATAATCATTACGAAAGTAATCAATGGGCCCTATAATGGGTGTCGTTTATACGATAAACGTTCTTTGTCGTTTTTTTCGAAACAAATTTCTATCCATTGTGAATCTGCGTATAACACTGTGCAACAGAAGTTATAGGGCCTCAACCAAATTTTGTGGGATGATAGTATTGTATGTGGGAGTAAACCCCTAGCTGGGTTTTGCTCCACCTCATCACAATTTTTTTTAGACGTCATAATTCTTTTTTAAAGCTTTTCATTAGTAAAATCTGTTTAGCGGTTGAACTGATGTAGATAATCCCGTAATCTTTTTTTGTTGGAAAGGTAATTTCTTGATCTTTCCTCCAGTTTTAAGGAAACACGAAAATCGCAATTTTTTTCCTTCGTGTCGTTTGCGAAGTGTTTGCGAATTTCGAATTTTGGGGTAGGAGTTTTCCTTGCTTGAAAATATTGAAAGAACGGTAATTTTGATAGAACAAACCTTTATGCATCCGACGAATATATAATAGGGTGATTCATTTAAAGTGGGAAACCCCTCGGAAACGATTCAGTTGTGCAGATGAGCTGTCAAAATATATGAAATTTGACAGTTCTTTTAATCAATTGCGCGTTTTCGATTAAAATTGACTAATTTATGATTGCAGAAAGTTCGATTTTATTGAAATTTTTTACGACTTTTCAAATCAAAGTCAAATGGAAAAACTTTTATCAGAAAGAATTAATTGCAGAGCATTTTGTTAATATTTGTTCAATAGATTATTTCATTTCGAAAGTTTCAAGCACAATATGAGTGGAATCCAAGTTAGTGGAGGTATGCCGGTATGCCTGCACTAGAAGGGAGATAGGGTGGTGTCAATGGATTTTCTACGCAATGTGCTTCCTTTCTAGCAGAGGCATGCCAGTATGCCAGCGCTACAAGGGAGAGGGGATGGTGTCAATGGATTTAAATATTTAGAAGATATTTTATGTTTTTTGTATCGTGGGCTCAAATCCTGATTATGGCAATTTTTTTTGGTTTTTTTTTAATACATTTTTGTACTTTAATTTTAGATCTGTTAACGCTTTGCCCTTGTTCTCTTGTGTTTTAGTTGTAGTAAAAATTGTGAAAACGAAGCTTTGAGCTGATTTAGAACCACAATTTTTGAACGAATTATTTGATTAGTATTATATTTTTTAAAGTTTTTTTAAAGGAACACAATATTGTTTAACATTATTTTGTCTCTTTCAGATTATGAAATAAAATGGAATACCTACACTCAAAAATGTGGATTTTTTTCCAAATTCAAATATTTTTAGAAATATTGAATTAATTAATCTAATTAAAATAGTTGCTTTCCAGATTGATTTAAAGAAAATCTCTTGAATTTTCTAAAACATTAAAATTTCCAACAATATCAAATATTGATTTGGAAATATTTTAGGAATATGATTTATTTTATTTTGCAAAATTGATTTATTTTTCTATACAGTCTCGAAAGAATTTTTGTGGATGCCTAAGGTTATTTAATGCAAATCCAATAACATTTATACCAAAAGACCCAAAATTTGTTTCTGGAATTTAGATAATTTTTTTCTGTATTTTTGGTTTGCAAATTGCAATATGTTTATAAGAGGTCATAAAATTCTCTACATTCTGCATAAGACTCCCAAAAGAAATTTCAATAGTTTCGGTTGCTAAACAAATTTACACTTTTCATTATAGAACATTTGAAATTTAATCCGTTCAAAAGTTGTGGTACTAAAAACGAAAAACCGTTAACTACCATGAAATCAGCGCATCAATGAATCACTTATCAAATCACAAACACCAGAAAGTGTATTGTAATAAAATTTTTTTTAAAATATTTTTTTTTGGTTTATTTTTTACATTTTTTTAAAATATTTTTTTGTACTCTGATTTTAGATCTGTTACCGGTGTGCCGCACAGTGTGTCCAAAAATACCCGAAACGGACTTGTTTTTTTCAAAAAACCGGTTTGGAGTTTGGTTTGAAATACTCCCACTAAGTAATAAATCTAAAAAGGTTTTGTGATACCTTCTTTAGTCAGAGTCGATTAGCGCTCTGGCCGTATAAACGGAGCCTGAATGACATATGGTCACTAAAGCTGTCCCTAACAGCACCCCTTTTGTACTCGTTGTGAAATGCGTCTATACCCTATCGACATTACCTTGCGATGTGGTAGGTTCAGTGGATGAATCACTTGAAACCGGAAAGTTGTTTCGATCTGCACCATCTGATGGCGCAGGAGAATTAGGCGGTGAACCAAGTCATTCACGATGAAGTAGCGAGTTATGACGCCTCTTGCAACTAATGCACTTGTAATTGCTGGAGGAATCCCTCACCTCATGAGAACTGGCCATACAGTTTAAACACAGAATCAACCTCCTCACTGTTGACAACCTGTCGCTAACATTCATTTCTAAAAATTGTGGACAATTCCATAGTGGATGTTGTTGCGTATTACAAACTTTACAATTCGCCTGGTAAACGTTTGCTTGATAATAAAATATTTAAAAACGCTTATTTTTTAAAATATTTTTCAAAAATAAAGTGCACAATACTGTTCCTATATATATTCCAACCCTTTGTCAGTGTCGCAATTATTGACGTAGGGAGCACTTTAAATACACTACAATGAGAGAAATTGGGAAAAGGGAAACCAGGGTTGGCAACCGAATCGAATAAAGGTTTCGGTTTCGGTTTTACTCCCACTTGCCAATCGGTTTTGGTTATCGGTTTCGCTCCTTGATTTTGAAAAGGTTTCGGTTGGTTGGAGCGATTGAAAAGGTTTCGGTTTAGGTTTTAAAAGGTTTCTAGATGGCCCAATATTAGGAAATTTTATATCAATTCAATAGAAATCAAGGGTGCTGAATCTAACTACATTTACCGAATTTCCTTATCTAATCGCATTTTCAAACAAATTTATGCTTAAATTTTTAGTTTTTATACCCTACACAACGTTTGAAACGTCCATAAGGACGCATGTCCGGTATGGATAAGTATATATATTCATGATCAGCATCGAAAACAGATTTAGCCATATCCCCGTCTGTCTGTCACCATACAGGCTGGAATGTTTTTTTTTGAGACATCGATGTGAAACTTTGGGTTTACGTTTTTATCTCAGAGTTTTTATCGGACGAAAAAGGCTGCCATATAAAACTACGAAAAAATAGCGAAAATTTTCCATTTTTGCTCAGTACAATATGTCAAATATTTTTTCAAATATCTTTTTATTTCTCTCACTTTGTATATTTCTTTTTATTTCGTTACCAAAAATATGTTTTGGTAATTATTTAAACTTTTATTAGAAAAGTTCTCCAAATTAAATGAACAGAGATTACAGAATTACAATAGAAAATAATTTTATAGCACGATTGGAAGCTTTATTTTAGAAATTACTTCACTTTCAGAGTAATATAACGAAAATTCTTTTGTTGGTGGAATTAAGAAAAACGAGAGTAAATGAGTGGCTTGGGCTGGCAATTGAGCGTATTGAAAATTTTACTTTATTTTAAATCACGGATAAATTTGTAAAATTTTAAAAATTCGCACATAATATCACCATTAATAAATGTAACGGACCTTTTTTAATGATGATGATTGTGATTGATGTGGAGGGCTTTTCTTCTCAGTTTCAAATTTGTTTGTTGTGGAGGTCTTTTTGTCTCCTTTGGAATGGATCCGGTTCGAAGGACCAATAAATGGTCGCAGGCCTTGTTCCTCTCCGAACTCTTCGATAGCTCTCGAAATCGATTTCAAAAAAGATAAAAAACAGAAAATTCGTTTCAAATTAGTTATCTTTCTTTATTTTATCATATATTTTCCTCGGAAAATCTTACCGGCTTTTCTTGGCTGTGGCGGCTGCTGCTTCGTATGGTATTCGAGAGAGAGTGTTAACTAACTTGTCCCAACAGCTCGAATTTTTCCACCAATTTCTGTATTGCGGTCCAACAAGGTGCTTCACGCTTTAGTTTTGCGAACTGTGACTGCAAGATTTTTACCATTTTTGTAGTGAATTTTTAATAATTTCAATGCGTTGTTGAAGCGTGTATCGTTCCATTAATAGTAATGGCGTAGTTTCTGCTTGTCAAATGTCAAAGAACAAAATCTTCAAAAGTGACAGATACCGAAATAGCCGGGCCATTCACAATAACACCTCTTATTGGAAAACCCTGTATAAAGAAAGCTAAAAATAATACATATTATTTCACGTGTACGAGTATAAAAATTTAACATTTTTATAGTAAATTACTATTTTGCTATGTTCTTATAGATTGATTGGTAGTTTTCTGGTTTTTTGATAAGAAAAATAAAGTCAAAAACTAATTGCCAAAAAAGGAAAAATGCAAACAAAAAACCCGTGTGACCTCAGCAGCAAATTAACAATTGTTAACAAACAGACTAATGCGGTATCTAATTTGTTTCTTACTTCCTAACATCTGATTAAATTTTCATTTTCTCCACTTTTTGTTTACTTTTGAGTAAAAACTCTCATTAAACCATTCCAAATATAACAAAATTACCTCTATTGAGTTTTGGTGCCCAGCTTTGGTAATAAGTTGTACTCAACAAATTTGGAGTACGCTTAAAGTAATCAAATTTTTTGCAATCAACTGTTGAGGACTTTTTGTATAATTGATTACAAAAGTAATCAGTACCGCACAGTTCTGGTTAAAAGTTTAAAAAAAATTTTTTAATTGGAAAAATGTTAATTTAAAATTTTTTTTTTTGCTTTACGCCATTAGTTTTATAATTTAATATCACTTGAAACTTAAAATTTCTTAAATTTTGCAATGCGAAATGAGAAAATTAAATTTTTTTAAAAATTGGTAGGTGCCTAATTTTTTTACAAAATAAAAAAAAAACTTCAAAAATATGTATCTATTCAAAAGTTACGGATTGTTTGCCACTTTTACCTCAAAAAAGGTGCACTGTGCGGTGTGACAAAAACAATATACCCTTGGACACTAGGTGCAGGGTATAAAAACCAGGGTTGGCAACCGAATCGAATAAAGGTTTCGGTTTCGGTTTTACTCCCACTTGCCAATCGGTTTTGGTTATCGGTTTCGCTCCTTGATTTTGAAAAGGTTTGGGTTTATGTTTTAAAAGGTTTCTAACTGGCCCAATATTAGGAAATTTTATATCAATTCAATATAAATCAAGGGTGCTGAATCTAACTACATTTACCGAATTTCCTTATCTAATCGCATTTTCAAACAAATTTCTGCTTAAATTTTTAGTTTTTATACCCTACACAACGTTTGAAACGTCCATAAGGACGCATGTCCGGTATGGATAAGAATATATATTCATGATCAGCATCGAAAACAGATTTAGCCATATCCCCGTCTTTCTGTCACCATACAGGCTGGAATGTTTTTTTTTTTGAGACATCGATGTGAAACTTTGGGTTTACGTTTTTATCTCAGAGTTTTTATCGGACGAAAAAGGCTGCCATATAAAACTACGAAAAAATAGCGAAAATTTTCCAAGTCTTTTCAAAAACCATAAAAATGCCTGCGCACACAGAGGCGTTATTCGTGCCGCAGGCGGTTTCGAAATTAATTTTGTCACAAATAATTGTATTTTTGAAAATATAGCGTTTTTTATACAGCCTGTTTCCATAGCAATACAATAAATAACAAACACAAAAAACCAGTTTCAAAACCAATTGGAATCAGTTTGAAAATAAACCGTTTGACTGTTTCCATGGTAGTCTAATAAATAACAAACAAAATAGTCATTTTCAGAACCATTTCAGTCAGAGTTTTTGATTGTTTCCATAGCAATATAAAAAAAAAAAAAATCTACTGCGACGAAATCGCTGCCTGTGTGAGGCACTTTGCGTTTTCGAAGCTAAATATGGAAATGGTTCTGAAATTATATATCGAATATCGCCTCTGTGTGCGCCGGCCTTATAAAAAGATTTATTGAATATTTAAAAAAATATTTCCTATATTTTAAAAATATATGAAATAAATAAATGAAATACGATGAGTTTTCTCTTAGGAAAAAAAAACTTCAAGTCAATTTTGTGTACGAAAACCTTTTGAAAACCGATTAAAAACCCGTAACCTTTTGAATTGGTTTTGGTTGAACCTATTCAATCGGTTACGACGAATCGGTTTCGGTTTAGGTTTCGCTCCCTAAAATGAATCGGTTTCATTCGGTTTCGGTTTCGGTTACGGTTGCCAACCCTGATAAAAGCGCCTCCTTCTTGGTGTTACAAACATCAGACCAAGTGAATATAGTCATACCGCATGAGATGTAGGGTATAATAAGGTTAATAAAAAACGTATTTACCGAGTACAAGAAAAAACCATTTATATAGTATTTCACCCATCTTATTTGTAAAACTTCTTATAAACTGAACTTCTCAAATGCTCGACTTGAACTAAACATTAATTCGGTTTTTTAATTCAATACTGTGAAGAAATACATTAATATGTGGATTTCAATGCATGTAGATCATAAATGCATACACCAAACATGAACATCATTGTTATTCTAGCCAAATGTAATGCATGCATGCACTTAGAAAACTTTCACTCTAAAAAGTGTACATACATATTAGGCTGGACGCTATTTTTAATTCTTTGATTTCTTTGATTTAAAACCGTGATTTGTCTCCATATGACAAAAATCTTTGTTTTCAGTTTTTTGTGAATAACTTCTCAGGGTCTGTGCCAATTGGTATATCTTTAGAATGTGTGTTAACATTTCATTTCAGCTGTGCCAAACGATAGTGAAATTTTGAACGAAGAAAATTCGGACATATCACAAATATAGAAGTAAAAGACCTCAGTGTTGCAAATGTATTTTTTTAGCTTACAGTTTTTATACCCTACACCTCATGAGGTGTAAGAACTTTTTTTATTATTATTTATTTTCATTTTTTTTAAGTTATTTATTTTTTGCTTTTTTCAATTTTTTTATTTGCCAATTTCCTTAGAATCATTTGTAACAACTTTTCCACAAATTCAGTTTTGCCGGAATTCGGACCGAGAACCTCTGGAGTTTGGAGTGCGCTCTAACCGACTCGTCTATTTCCGGCATTATTCACAAGCGTCTAAATGTTTGTATATTGCTCAGCAAGTCTTATAATTGGAAGTATTCAAATCTAAAAATAGAAATTTCAATTATAGATTGCTCAGCAAGCGTTGATTTTTTTCTTCAAAAAATGTAAGCTGAAGTTTTCGAATCTAAAAATAGAAACTCACAAAAAAAAACGTTGTTTATTTTCTGCTTCATATATATTTCAGTTTAGACACAGAAAAATTATGCCTGTGATGGATCAGTGTGAATATCTTATTTATATTTGCAGAGGTCGTAGGTTCAAGACTGGCTGGCGGCAATGAAGTTTTTTATTTATAGAGAACATTTAAATACGCGCGTATTGAATTTCTATATGAGAAACTGATTTCCAAATATTAAAATATTCAAATCACATTTAAATAAAAAATATTTAATACTACTATGCGTTTGTTCGCTCAGTGTACTAAAAGCATACTTTGAATTTTTTTAACAAAACGAATTCCGAACTTATTTTCATCAACTCCACTAACTTTGATTCCACTCATATTGCGCTTAAAACTTTCGAAATGAAATAATCTATTGAACAAAATAATAACAAAATTTTTTGCAATTAATTCTTTCTGATAAAAGTTTTTCCATTTGACTTTGATTTCAAAAGTCGTAAAAAGTTTCAATAAAATCGAACTTTTTGCACTCATAAATAAGTCAATTTTAATCCGATGATTATTATTATATATTCTTCGGATGTATAAAGGTTTGTTTTACAAAATTACCGTTCTTTCAATATTTTCAAGTAAGGAAAACTCCTACCCCAAAATTCGAAATTCGCAAACGACACGAAGGAAAAAAAATTGCGATTTTCATGTTTAGCGACCCGTAATTAGTTTAGAAAACCATCATCGGCAATGATTAATTTCAGTAAACAACCTACTTTCTTACTTGCATCCTTCATGAAAACTACAAACAAAAAACTTTGTAACGAAAATAAAATATTTTTCCATTAAAAACATTCATTTTTTCATGACAAAACTTAAGAAAAATATCTGATCGATCACAAAAATCCGACCGACGGAAATGAGCGTAGTATAAACGACGTAGTATAAATGACATCGATTACACTGTGCAACAATTTAAGGCACATTTTTTAGGGACTCTACGAAATTTTTGTTCAAATTCCGATTTCTAAACCATTACTAGTTCGATTTTGAATTCCTTAAAACTGGAGGAAAGATCAAGAAATTACCTTTCCAACAAAAAAAAGATAACGGGATTATCTTCATCAGTTCAACCGCTAAACAGATTTTACTAATGAAAAGCTTTACAAAAGAATTATGACGTCTAAATAAAAATTTGCTCCCACATACAATACTATCATCCCACAAAATTTTGGTTGAGGCCCTATAACTTCTGTTGCACAGTGTTATACGCAGATTCACAATGGATAGAAATTTGTTCGAAAAAAACGACAAAGATCGTTTATCGTATAAACGACACCCAGGATAGGGCCCATTGATTACTTTCGTAATGATTATTGACATCAAACATTTAAATTGAATTCAAATAACTGTGGAAAATTTAAAAAAATGTTTTGAAATATCATAAGTATATCGAACGCCACAGATATTTATATATGAAATTATAAAGTGACTCACGCTCACGCACGAACGTAATAACGAATGGCTGCTCACGATGACGCACACTCACTCAAGAATGTGTCTGCAGGCATGCCAGTATGCCTCTTCAGTAGTGTCCGACCAAAGGTGGTTTTTTCGGCCGAATCCGAAGTCGAACTTCCGCCTTTTTTCACATTCAGCCGAAGCTCACCATAAAGACAAAATGAAAAAAAAATTAAAACATTTTTCCAAAACATTTATTGAAAATGTTTATATCTTAATGAACCCTTAGTAAGTGATTGATTATATAATTGGCAAAAATGTTGAATAGGTTTGAAAAAATTCCATGGTTGCTAGTAGTTTTTTCTTAGCAATTCTTGTGTGCAATGATTGATTTAAAAAAATAGAAATTGTTCACTTTTACATATTTTTGACATAGGCCGAATGTGAAATTTTAGGCCAAATGTGGACGAAGCCGAATAATCGGTTGGTCACTACTCTTTAGGAGTTTGGATGCCTTCCCTCCCCGCTTTTAGCCTTTACTTCTTTTTTATATGAAACGGGAGAAATAAAAAGGCCTACGTCTGTCGCTTCCATGCGTATGCCTGCTGGCAGGCATGGTCGTAGAAGCGGAGTTGGATGGTGTCTATTTAATTTCCCTCCGTTTCCTCATTCTGACTCTATATTCGCCTTTGATTGGTTGAGCTAAAAATAGCCCAAAAAATACATTGGTAACATGAGGATGGAATATGCAATTTCTTCCCACAGCAGGCGTGCAGTCATGTCTCTAGCGGACTTGTTGTTTTCAAAAAAACCGGTTTGGAGTTTGGTTTGAAATACTCCCACTAAGTAAAAAATCTAAAAAGGTTTTGTGATACCTTCTTTAGTCAGAGTCGATTAGCGCTCTGGCCGTATAAACGAATCCTGAATGACATATGGTCACTAAAGCTGTCCCTAACAGCACCCCTTTTGTACTCGTTGTGAAATGCCTCTATACCCTATCGACATAACCTTGCGATGTGGTAGGTTCAGTGGATGAATCACTTGAAACCGGAAAGTTGTTTCGATCTGCACCATCTGATGGCGCAGGAGAATTAGGCGGTGAACCAAGTCCTTCACGATGAAGTAGCGAGTTATGACGCCTCTTGCAACTAATGCACTTGTAATTGCTGGAGCAATCCTTCACCTCATGAGAACTGGCCAAACAATTTAAACACTGATGCAACCTCCTCACTGTTGACAACCTGTAGCTAACATTCATTTCTAAAAATTGTGGACAATTCCATAGTGGATGTTGTTGCGTATTACAAAGTTTACAATTCGCCTGGTAAACTTTTGCTTGATGAGAGTTTACTTTTCTAGTCTGATTCTGATTGTTGTAGTTTTTATTTTGGTAGCCACCAGTCCTTTGGTTAAGCGTACCCCGAATATCTAAAACCGTTTCTAAAGTCTGAAATCTTTCAGTAAGAAAACTATTTAAATCAACCCATTTGGGGATTGCTGTTTTTTTATCCCTTGCTCCCATAAGGAGAGCGTTGCTTCCTTATTTTTAAATAATAAAATATTTAAAAACGCTTATTTTATTTAAATATTTTTCAAAAATAAAGTGCACAATACTTTTCCTATATATATTCCAACCCTTTGTCAGTGTCGCAATTACTGACGTAGCGCGCACTTTAAATACACTACAATGAGAGAAATTGGGAAAAGGAAACAACAAAAATGCACAAATCCAAAGGTGCAAAACAATTTATATAATCCAAATCGCTTATATGAAATATTTCACGAAAATATTTAAAAAGCGATATGGAAATATTTATCAATGGATTTTATTTAAATCTTTGCCCTTATAATCAGATCCAGACAAAGAAATTTTTCGAATTTCTTATTGACTGACTGTAGGGCACACACAAAATTCGTTAGATAAAGTCTCTCTCACCGTTGTTGTTGTTGCACTTTATTGGGGTTTATTTCTTTCCCGAGTTGCTAACTTTGGCTTTAGTTAGCCTGTTCACTGCATCAGTTTTTTACACTATTTATTGCACTAAGTTTAATTTAATTTTAAATTATTTCTTTCACTTTATTTTACTTTAAATAAATCTAATAAGGCGAACGTCCGTCCGCTGCCAAAATAACGAAAACTAATCAAAGCAAACAAAAGAAAATAATGCAGCAACAACCTGCAGTGGAGACTTTTTCTAGTGAGAGTGGGTTTTTTTTTTTTTTTTTTTTTTTTTTTAATGAGGAGTAAAAGCGTCAAAAGCCTAAGTCAGTGTGAGACTTCAACTCACTAAATATCTCCTCTCGCGTACGGGTGGGTCCTCCCGGTACCACCGTCAGGTATTTCGTCGGAAGGCCGTAGGAGCTTTATTGCTCGTCAGTTTTGGGTCATCAGTCCACAGTTCTCGTTGCATCGGGAGTGTTGCCTGCGTGGCGTGAACGTGTTCGTTCAGTATGTCTACTGCGTTCAATGCGTCGAAGCTCGATCATGATTTTCGCTGCTGCTTCCTTGAAGGATTCCCATTTTTGTGATGTTTCGCAAATATGGGACACCGTATTCGTTATTGTCGGGACCTCGCCGAATGCCACCGTCAAATCTGATCTCTCCTTACAGAAGCGTGGACAATACAGCAGGATGTGCCTGGCATCTTCAATCTCATTGGGACAGTTGGTACAAAACGGGTCATCTTCATGCTTGAAGCGATGAAGATATTGCTTGAAGCAACCATGGCCACTGAGCAACTGTGTCATGTAGTAGTCAACCTCTCCGTGTTTGCGTTCCATCCAAAAGGTGACATCTGGAATCAGGGCAAATGTCCATCTTCCATTTTCCGACCTTTCCCACCGTCGTTGCCATTCACTGATGCTGCGTCTTCGCTCGTCCTCCCTTGTTGCGTTCTTGCCTGCTGCGTAGATGCGTTGGAGTTCGCAAGCCAGAATATCTACCGGTGGCATTGCCGCGATCACACCGATGGCATCATCCGACACTGTGCGGAAGGCACTGGCGACTCTCAGTGCGCTATGCCGATATGTCGCCCTTATGCCAGCTATGTATGAAGCCGTCTGCGTGGCGTCTGCCCACACTGGTGCAGCGTAGAGCATAATAGAGCTTGTCACTCTTGCCAAGAGCTTCCGCCTGCTGGAGCGTGGTCCTCCAATGTTCGCCATGATGCGTGACAATGCACCGTTTACCCTTGAAGCCTTTTCGCTGACCGCCAATAAATGATCCTTAAAGGACATTCGTGTGTCTATCAGCACGCCAAGATACCGAAGATACGGTTGCGATATTATTTCGTGGTCCCCCACTCTGAAGGTGAAGACCTCACGCTTTTTCCGGGTGCTCAAGAGAACCGCCTCAGTTTTATGCGCTGCCAGATTCAAATCCGCACCGTCCAACCACCTCATCACTCTCGATGCAGCGTCGCTACACCTAGTCTCCAGCGTGTGGATGTGTTTCGCTACTACCACCAGTGCGATGTCATCCGCATAGCCGATCAGAGTGGTATCCGTGGGAAGATCGACAGTCAGAACGCCATTGTACATCACATTCCACAATGTTGGCCCCAGCACCGAACCTTGAGGGACGCCTCTAGTGACCTCGTACGTTTTTACGCCGTCGTCGGTGTCATATAGCAACACTCTGCCCTCGAAGTAGTTGGCGATGATTCGCTGCAAGTACCCCGGTACTCCGAAATTGCCTAGCGCTTGCATTATTCGCGCCCAGCACGCTGAGTTGAAGGCGTTTTTGAGATCCAGCGTTACTACTGCGCAGTACTTCTTGTCGCCCCCTTTCCACCTATCTCCGCTTGTCGCCTCACGAGCAATCCTCATCACCGCCTGGATGGCGTCGACCGTGGATTTTCCTCGGCGGAATCCAAATTGCTGAGTGGATAAGCCAGCAGGCTTTTCTAGCGAATCGTGAAGTCGGTTCACGATTATGCTCTCCAGTACCTTTCCTAGCGAGTCGAGCATGCAGAGTGGTCGATACGCAGATGGCTGGTCGGGTTGTTTTCCGGGTTTCAATAGTAGCACCAGTCTTTGGCACTTCCAGAAAGTAGGGAACGTTCCTTCGTTGAGGCATGCGGTATACATTTTTGCAAATGTCTCCGGGCTCGCCCTGATTGCCGTTTTCATCGCGACGTTGGGGATGCCGTCCAATCCTGGTGTCTTCTTATCGGACATTTTTCGAAGCGTGAGGAGTACTTCGTACAACGTCACCGCCGGGATGCGTCCTACACCCATAGGCAGGTGATAGTGGTGCACCCGTCCCCCCTGTGGGGGAAAGAGCGCAGCTACCACGTTGTCCATGAGTGTAGGATCCGAAGGTTGTGGAGCCCTTGGCCCTCGAACGCTGCTCATCACCACTTTATAGGCTTTGCCCCAGGGATCGATGTCAGCGCCTTCACGCAGTTCCTTGAAGCAGGAGTCTTTACTAGCACGGATAGCCTTCTTGAACCGTTGGCGGCATTCTTTATAGTCCGCGTGCAGTAATTGCCACAGCGGCAGAATGCGGTTTCGAGCGCGTTGCGCTTTCCTGCGAGCCCGATTACAGCATCTTCTACATTCGGCGATGTCTTCATTCCACCAGTAAACAGGTTTTCTGGTTGGCACGTGTGTCCTCCTCGGCATTGCTGCGTCGCATGCTACGCTTAATCGTTTCGTGATTCCTATCGCCATTTTGGTGGCTTCGTCGTCAGGCGTCTCCATTTCGCTCCACGCCATCTGAAATACTTCAGCATCAAAGGCATGTTGCTTCCAACCCTTAGTCTGCGCTATTGGTATTTTCCGCGGCAGGACGATGCTTTGTACATTTATGACAATGGCTCGATGGTCGCTGTGCGTATAAAAATCGCCTATGCTAGTGAGAGTGGGTGGGAGTATATGTTTGTGTGTATGTGCTTTTCGTTATTTTTGCTCAGTACAATATGTCAAATATTTTTTCAAATATCTTTTTATTTCTCTCACTTTGTATATTTCTTTTTATTTCGTTACCAAAAATATGTTTTGGTAATTATTTAAACTTTTATTAGAAAAGTTCTCCAAATTAAATGAACAGAGAATACAGAATTACAATAGAAAATAATTATATAGCACGATTGGAAGCTTTATTTTAGAAATTACTTCACTTTCAGAGTAATATAACGAAAATTGGAATTAAGAAAAACGAGAGTAAATGAGTGGCTTGGGCTGGCAATTGAGCGTATTAAAAAATTTTACTTTATTTTAAATCACGGATAAATTTGTTATATTTTAAAAATGCGCACATATGATCACCATTAATAAATGTAACGCACCTTTTTTAATGATGATGATTGTGTTGATATGGAGGGCTTTTCTTCTCAGTTTCAAATTTGTTTGTTGTGGAGGTCTTTTTGTCTCCTTTGGAATGGATCCGGTTCGAAGGACCAATAAATGGTCGCAGGCCTTGTTCCTCTCCGAACTCTTCGATAGCTCTCGAAATCGATTTCAAAAAAGATAAAAAACAGAAAATTCGTTTCAAATTAGTTATCTTTCTTTATTTTATCATATATTTTCCTCGGAAAATCTTACCGGCTTTTCTTGGCTGTGGCGGCTGCTGCTTCGTATGGTATTCGAGAGAGAGTGTTAACTAACTTGTCCCAACAGCTCGAATTTTTCCACCAATTTCTGTATTGCGGTCCAACAAGGAGCTTCACGCTTTAGTTATGCGAACTGTGACTGCAAGATTTTTACCATTTTTGTAGTGAATTTTAATAATTTCAATACGTTGTTGAAGCGTGTATCGTTCCATTAATAGTAATGGCGTAGTTTCTGCTTGTCAAATGTCAAAGAATAAAAGCTTCAAAAGTGACAGATACCGAAATAGCCGGGCCATTCACAATAACACCTCTTATTGGAAAACCCTGTATAAAGAAAGCTAAAAATAATACATATTATTTCACGTGTACGAGTATAAAAATTTAACATTTTTATCGTAAATTACTATTTTGCTATGTTCTTATAGATTGATTGGTAGTTTTCTGGTTTTTTAATAAGAAAAATAAAGTCAAAAACTAATTGCCAAGCCATTAAAATGCCAAAAAAGGAAAAATGCAAACAAAAAACCCGTGTGACCTCAGCAGCAAATTAACAATTGTTAACAAACAGACTAATGCGGTATCTAATTTGTTTCTTACTTCCTAACATCTGATTAAATTTTCATTTTCTCCACTTTTTGTTTACTTTTGAGTAAAAACCATAATTTTCTTTCATTAAACCATTCCAAATATAACAAAATTACCTCTATTGAGTTTTGGTGCGAATTCCGAACTTATTTTCATCAACTCCACTAACTTTGATTCCACTTATATTGGGCTTAAAACTTTCGAAATGAAATAATCTATTGAACAAAATACTACCAAAAAATTTTTTGAAATTAATTCTTTCTGATAAAAGTTTTTCCATTTGACTTTGATTTGAAAAGTCGTAAAAAATTTCAATAAAATCGAACTTTCTGCACTCATAAATAAGTCAATTCATTTTTTCATGACAAAACAATATCTGATCGATCACAAAAATCCGAACGACGGAAATGAGCGTAGTATAAACGACACGGTCGAAAAATACGACATCGATTACACTGTGCAACAATTTAAGCCAATTTTTTTATTGACTCTACGAAATTTTTGTTCAAATTCCGATTTCTAAACCATTACTAGTTCGATTTTCAACTCCTTAAAACTGGAGGAAAGATCAAGAAATTACCTTTCCAACAAAAAAAAAATTAAAGGGATTATCTACATCCGTTCAACCGCTAAACAGATTTTACTAATGAAAAGCTGTAAAAAAGAATTATGACGTCTAAATAAAAATTGTGATGATGTGTAGCAAAACCCATACAATACTATTGCTAGTAGATTTTTCTTAGCAATTCTTGTGTGCAATGATTGATTTAAAAAAAATAGAAATTGTTCACCTTATACATATTTTTGACATAGGCCGAATGTGAAATTTTAGGCCAAATGGACACTACTCTTTAGGAGTTTGGATGCCTTCCCTCCACGCTTTTAGCCTTTACTTCTTTTTTATATGAAACGGGAGAAATAAAAAGGCCTACGTATGTCGCTTCCATGCATATGCCTGCTGGCAGGCATGGTCGTAGAAGCGGAGTTGGATGGTGTCTTTTTAATTTCCCTCCGTTTCCTCGTTCTGACGCTATATTCGCCTTTGATTGGTTGAGCTAAAAATAGCCCAAACAAATATATTGGTAACATCTATTTTTAGAATTTCCCTTTTTAGTTAATTTTAAATTAAATTTATATTTTTCACTCATTGTAAATTAGATTTTTGGCATATAAATGTTATATTTTATGATTCTGATATTCGAATTCTGATTTCGAACTCTTTAGTTCATATAAATTTTTATTTACTTACTTGCGTTTTGGCCGAGCTGAGAATTAAACCCGGGACACTTGGCTACTGACAAGGCGTGTGCGGCCTTTTAGCACGTTCGTCTACTAATGGCATTATTTTACTATGATCTAACTGCGTATATTAGATCTTATGTATTTTTTGTAAATGGGTGTTTTGAAAGGTATTTAAGCATTTTATTTACTTCAAACATAAATTTAATTTTTTGTAACTTTGAGTTTTTTTTATATAAATTGCAGAAATTTATCGTAATAATTCGAATTAAAAAAATCATACACATTATCGACTCCTTAATGCGGCTGCATAGCAAATTTTATGTTTAGAGTTAATTCAATTTGATTTCTCCTCCTCTATAAAAGGATGTAGTAATTATCATAGATGGGCACTTTGCAGTACCAGTAAAATGTCAGTAAAAGTAAATTATTTTTGCTGTTAGCTTTTCTTAAAAGAAGGATTTCAAAATTTACATGCACAATCACATCGAACGAAAACAGCAACAGTTCCATTCTCAGTGATGAGCTTGAGTACTTGGAGGAACACCTAAAGCTTATAGCCCTATAGCAGAAGCGATCGATTTTCTTCAGGGAGAAAAAAACTTTGTCCCTAGTATAGTGTCTTTATATTTATATTAATATTTATCACTAATTATTTGAAAAAACAATTTTTTTACAATACACTTTCTGGTGTTTGTGATTTGATAACTGATTCATTGATGCGCTGATTTCATGGTAGTTAACGGTTTTTCGTTTTTAGTACCACAACTTTTGAACGGATTAAATTTCAAATGTTCTATAATGAAAAGTGTAAATTTGTTTAGCAACCGAAATTATTGAAATTTCTTTTGGGAGGCTTATGCAGAATGTAGAGAATTTTATGACCTCTTATAAACATATTGCAATTTGCAAACCAAAAATACAGAAAAAAATTATCTAAATTCCAGAAACAAATTTTGGGTCTTTTGGTATAAATGTGTATGTAAAGTTATTGGATTTGCATTAAATAACCTTCGGCATCCACAAAAATTCTTTCGAGTCTGTATAGAAAAATAAATCAATTTTGCAAAATAAAATAAATCATATTCCTAAAATATTTCCAAATCAATATCAGGATTTGAGCCCACGATACAAAAAACATAGAATATCTTCTAAATATTTAAATCCATTGACACCATCCCCTCTCCCTTGTAGCGCTGGCATACTGGCATGCCTCTGCTAGAAAGGAAGCACATTGCGTAGAAAATCCATTGACACCACCCTATCTCCCTTCTAGCGCAGGCATACCGGCATGCCTCCACTAGAAGCGAGGATGGAATATGCAATTTCTTCCCACAGCAGGCGTGCAGGCATGTCTCTAGCGGAGAGGCCTTGCGAAATTGACTACTGGGTTCCATCCTTCCGTCAATGGATTTTCTACGCAATGTGCTTAAATATTTTGGAGATATCTTAGGTTTTTTGAAACGTAAGTGGATTCAAATCCTGATTATGTCAACATTTTTATACCCTGCACACTAGTGTCCAAGGGTATATTGTTTTTGTCACACCGTTTGTAACGCTCATAAGGAGGGGTGTCCGGTATGGAAAAGTATATATATTCTTGATCAGCATCTCCTCCTGACCCATTAGTCCATGTTCGTCTGTGCGTCTGTCTGTCATTTCGCACGATAACTGTCGTAGCTAGATTGGACGGTATTGAAAATAGTCAACATCGGATAAGAGCCACGCCTACCTCCCATACAAAATGGCCGCCAATTTTATATTATTTTCATTTATCTTGAGAAATACTTAACAGATCGCCTCCAAATTTTCGGATTCCTCTTATTTTAGCGTCCATGTTCGTCTGTGCGTCTGTCTGTCATTTCGCACGATAACTGTCGTAGCTAGATTGGACGGTATTGAAAATAGGCAACATCGGATAAGAGCAACGCCTACCTCCCATACAAAATGGCCGCCATTTTATATTATTTTCGTTTATCTTGAGAAATACTTAACCGATTTGGATGCGGTTTTCTGCATTGGGTTCTGCATTGGTCGGGAACGAAATGGGAATGAAACCGGAACGAAATGGAATTGGACCGGAACAAAATGGAATTGGAACAAAATTTTTAAATGGATCAGGAAACTAAAATTATCAATAAATTATCGAAAAATGATCGATAAAAAATCGAAAAATTGTCGATAATAAATCGAAAAATTTTCGATAATAAATCGAAAAATTTTCGATAATAAATCAAAAAATTATCGATAAAAAATTGAAAAATTATCGATAAAAAATCGATAAATTTTCGAAAAATTATCGATACAAAATCGATAAAATATCGAAAAATTATGAATAAAATATCGATAGTTTATCAATAAAATACCGATTTTCGATAAAATTACTAACATATGGTCTCAGAATGTATCGTACTCGCATGTGCAGGGTATTATAGCTTCGGTCAGACCGAAGATAATTCTCTTACTAGTTTTTGGTTTATTTTATTTTTTACATTTTTTTAAAATAATTTTTTGTACTTTGATTTTAGATCTGTTAACGGTGTGCCGCACAGTGTGGCCAAAAATACCCGAAACGGACTTGTTATTTTCAAAAAAACCGGTTTGGAGTTTGGTTTGAAATACTCCCACTAAGTAAAAAATCTAAAAAGGTTTTGTGATACCTTCTTTAGTCAGAGTCGATTAGCGCTCTGGCCGTATAAACGGAGCCTGAATGACATATGGTCACTAAAGCTGTCCCTAACAGCACCCCTTTTGTACTCGTTGTGAAATGCCTCTATACCCTATCGACACAACCTTGTGATGTGGTAGGTTCAGTGGATGAATCACTTGAAACGGGAAAGTTGTTTCGATCTGCATCATCTGATGGCGCAGGAGAATTAGGCGGTGAACCAAGTCATTCACGATGAAGTAGCGAATTATGACGCCTCTTGCAACTAATGCACTTGTAATTGCTGGAGCAATCCTTCACCTCATGAGAACTGGCCATACAGTTTAAACACAGAATCAACCTCCTCACTGTTGACAACCTGTCGCTAACATTCATTTCTAAAAATTGTGGACAATTCCATAGTGGATGTTGTTGCGTATTACAAACTTAACAATTCGCCTGGTAAACGTTTGCTTGATGAGAGTTTACTTTTCTAGTCTGATTCTGATTGTTGTAGTTTTTATTTTGGTAGCCACCGGTCCTTTGGTTAAGCGTACCCCGAATATCTAAAACCGTTTCTAAAGTCTGAAATCTTTCAGTAAGAAAACTATTTAAATCAACCCATTTGGGGATTGCTGTTTTTTTATCCCTTGCTCCCATAAGGAGAGCGTTGCTTCCTTATTTTTAAATAATAAAATATTTAAAAACGCTTATTTTATTTAAATATTTTTCAAAAATAAAGTGCACAATACTTTTCCTATATATATTCCAACCCTTTGTCAGTGTCGCAATTACTGACGTAGCGCGCACTTTAAATACACTACAATGAGAGAAATTGGGAAGAGGAAACAACAAAAATGCACAAATCCAAAGGTGCAAAACAATTTATATAATCCAAATCGCTTATATGAAATATTTCACGAAAATATTTAAAAAGCGATATGGAAATATTTATCAATGGATTTTATTTAAATCTTTGCCCTTATAATCAGATCCAGACAAAGAAATTTTTCGAATTTCTTATTGACTGACGTGTGCGGCCTTTTAGCACGTTCGTCTACTAATGGTATTATTTTACTATGATCTAACTGCGTATATTAGATCTTATGTATTTTTTGTAAATGGGTGTTTTGAAAGGTATTTAAGCATTTTATTTACTTCAAACATAAATTTAATTTTTTGTAACTTTGAGTTTTTTTTATATAAATTGCAGAAATTTATCGTAATAATTCGAATTAAAAAAATCATACACATTATCGACTCCTTAATGCGGCTGCATAGCAAATTGTATGTTTAGAGTTAATTCAATTTGATTTCTCCTCCTCTATAAAAGGATGTAGTAATTATCATAGATGGGCACTTTGCAGTACCAGTAAAATGTCAGTAAAAGTAAATTATTTTTGCTGTTAGCTTTTCTTAAAAGAAGGATTTCAAAATTTACATGCACAATCACATCGAACGAAAATAGCAACAGTTCCATTCTCAGTGATGAGCTTGAGTACTTGGAGGAATACCTAAAGCTTATAGCCCTATAGCAGAAGCGATCGATTTTCTTCAGGGAGAAAAAAACTTTGTCCCTAGTATAGTGTCTTTATATTTATATTAATATTTATCACTAATTATTTGAAAAAACAATTTTTTTACAATACACTTTCTGGTGTTTGTGATTTGATAACTGATTCATTGATGCGCTGATTTCATGGTAGTTAACGGTTTTTAGTTTTTAGTACCACAACTTTTGAACGGATTAAATTTCAAATGTTCTATAATGAAAAGTGTAAATTTGTTTAGCAACCGAAATTATTGAAATTTCTTTTGGGAGGCTTGTGCAGAATGTAGAGAATTTTATGACCTCTTATAAACATATAGCAATTTACAAACCAAAAATACAGAAAAAAATTATCTAAATTCCAGAAACAAATTTTGGGTCTTTTGGTATAAATGTGTATGTAAAGTTATTGGATTTGCATTAAATAACCTTCGGCATCCACAAAAATTCTTTCGAGTCTGTATAGAAAAATAAATCAATTTTGCAAAATAAAATAAATCATATTCCTAAAATATTTCCAAATCAATATTTGATATTGTTGGAAATTTTAATGTTTTAGAAAATTCAAGAGATTTTCTTTAAATCAATCTGGAAAGCAACTATTTTAATTAGATTGATTAATTCAATATTTCAAAAAATATTTGAATTTGGAAAAAAATCCACATTGTTGAGTGTAGGTATTCCATTTTATTTCATAATCTGAAAGAGACAAAATAATGTTCCACAATATTGTGTTCCTTTCAAAAAACTTTAAAAAATATAATACTAATCAAACAATTCGTTCAAAAATTGTGGTTCTAAATCAGCTCAAAGCTTCGTTTTCACAATTTTTACTACAACTTAAAAACAAGAGCTGATAACGGCAAACCGTTAACAGATCTACAAAAATGTATTTAAAAAAAACCCCAAAAAAATTGCCATAATCAGGATTTGAGCCCACGATACAAAAAACATAGAATATCTTCTAAATATTTAAATCCATTGACACCATCCCCTCTCCCTTGTAGCGCTGGCATACTGGCATGCCTCTGCTAGAAAGGAAGCACATTGCGTAGAAAATCCATTGACACCACCCTATCTCCCTTCTAGCGCAGGCATACCGGCATGCCTCCACTAGAAGCGAGGATGGAATATGCAATTTCTTCCCACAGCAGGCGTGCAGGCATGTCTCTAGAGGAGAGGCCTTGCGAAATTGACTACTGGGTTCCATCCTTCCGTCAATGAATTTTCTACGCAATGTGCTTAAATATTTTGGAGATATCTTAGGTTTTTTGAAACGTAAGTGGATTCAAATCCTGATTATGTCAACATTTTTATACCCTGCACACTAGTGTCCAAGGGTATATTGTTTTTGTCACACCGTTTGTAACGCTCATAAGGAGGGGTGTCCGGTATGGAAAAGTATATATATTCTTGATCAGCATCACCTCCTGAGTCCATTAGTCCATGTTCGTCTGTGCGTCTGTCTGTCATTTCGCACGATAACTGTCGTAGCTAGATTGGACGTTATTGAAAATGGGCAACATCGGATAAGAGCCACGCCTACCTCCCATACAAAATGGCCGCCAATTTTATATTATTTTCATTTATCTTGAGAATACTTAACAGATCGCCTCCAAATTTTCGGATTCCTCTTATTTTAGCGAATGATTGGACGGTATTGAAAATGGGCAACTTCGGATAAGAGCAACGCCTACCTCCCATACAAAATGGCCGCCATTTTATATTATTTTCGTTTATCTTGAGAAATACTTAACCGATTTGGATGCGGTTTTCTGCATTGGGTTCTGCATTGGTCGGGAACGAAATGGGAATGAAACCGGAACGAAATGGAATTGGACCGGAACAAAATGGAATTGGAACAAAATTTTTAAATGGATCAGGAAACTAAAATTATCAATAAATTATCGAAAAATGATCGATAAAAAATCGAAAAATTGTCGATAATAAATCGAAAAATTTTCGATAATAAATCGAAAAATTATCGATAAAAAATTGAAAAATTATCGATAAAAAATCGATAAATTTTCGAAAAATTATCGATACAAAATCGATAAAATATCCAAAAATTATGAATAAAATATCGATAGTTTATCAATAAAATACCGATTTTCGATAAAATTACTAACATATGGTCTCAGAATGTATCGTACTCGCATGTGCAGGGTATTATAGCTTCGGTCAGACCGAAGATAATTCTCTTACTAGTTTTTGGTTTATTTTATTTTTTACATTTTTTTAAAATAATTTTTTGTACTTTGATTTTAGATCTGTTAACGGTGTGCCGCACAGTGTGGCCAAAAATACCCGAAACGGACTTGTTATTTTCAAAAAAACCGGTTTGGAGTTTGGTTTGAAATACTCCCACTAAGTAAAAAATCTAAAAAGGTTTTGTGATACCTTCTTTAGTCAGAGTCGATTAGCGCTCTGGCCGTATAAACGGAGCCTGAATGACATATGGTCACTAAAGCTGTCCCTAACAGCACCCCTTTTGTACTCGTTGTGAAATGCCTCTATACCCTATCGACACAACCTTGTGATGTGGTAGGTTCAGTGGATGAATCACTTGAAACGGGAAAGTTGTTTCGATCTGCATCATCTGATGGCGCAGGAGAATTAGGCGGTGAACCAAGTCATTCACGATGAAGTAGCGAATTATGACGCCTCTTGCAACTAATGCACTTGTAATTGCTGGAGCAATCCTTCACCTCATGAGAACTGGCCATACAGTTTAAACACAGAATCAACCTCCTCACTGTTGACAACCTGTCGCTAACATTCATTTCTAAAAATTGTGGACAATTCCATAGTGGATGTTGTTGCGTATTACAAACTTAACAATTCGCCTGGTAAACGTTTGCTTGATGAGAGTTTACTTTTCTAGTCTGATTCTGATTGTTGTAGTTTTTATTTTGGTAGCCACCGGTCCTTTGGTTAAGCGTACCCCGAATATCTAAAACCGTTTCTAAAGTCTGAAATCTTTCAGTAAGAAAACTATTTAAATCAACCCATTTGGGGATTGCTGTTTTTTTATCCCTTGCTCCCATAAGGAGAGCGTTGCTTCCTTATTTTTAAATAATAAAATATTTAAAAACGCTTATTTTATTTAAATATTTTTCAAAAATAAAGTGCACAATACTTTTCCTATATATATTCCAACCCTTTGTCAGTGTCGCAATTACTGACGTAGCGCGCACTTTAAATACACTACAATGAGAGAAATTGGGAAAAGGAAACAACAAAAATGCACAAATCCAAAGGTGCAAAACAATTTATATAATCCAAATCGCTTATATGAAATATTTCACGAAAATATTTAAAAAGCGATATGGAAATATTTATCAATGGATTTTATTTAAATCTTTGCCCTTATAATCAGATCCAGACAAAGAAATTTTTCGAATTTCTTATTGACTGACTGTAGGGCACACACAAAATTCGTTAGATAAAGTCTCTCTCACCGTTGTTGTTGTTGCACTTTATTGGGGTTTATTTCTTTCCCGAGTTTCTAACTTTGGCTTTAGTTAGCCTGTTCACTGCATCAGTTTTTTACACTATTTATTGCACTGAGTTTAATTTAATTTTAAATTATTTCTTTTACTTTATTTTACTTTAAAATAAATCTAATAAGGCGAACGTCCGTCCGCTGCCAAAATAACGAAAACTAATCAAAGCAAACAAAAGAAAATAATGCAGCAACAACCTGCAGTGGAGACTTTTTCTAGTGTTTTTGGTTATTTTTGCTCAGTGCAATATGTCAAATATTTTTTCAAATATCTATTTATTTCTCTCACTTTGTATATTTCTTTTTATTTCGTTACCAAAAATATGTTTTGGTAATTATTTAAATTTTTATTAGAAAAGTTCTCCAAATTAAACACGGTTCAGAAATTCACAGTGTGTACCGCTCTGTGCCGCTACATTCACAAAATAAGTTGTCCGATTTGGTTTTGAACTCACACAAAGTTGTGTGACGATTCATTTCAAATGAAGCAAGAACACGCAAATAATGTGATTTCTGAAAAATCTCACTGCAAGCTGTGTTGTGCTCTTGTGTGCAGACATGTTAGTCAGTGAACGTGAGCTGATCACTGAATAGTTTTTGAGAGTATGAGCGCTACAAAGCACTCACATGTCTGTTTGGTGATTTCCATTTTTCGTATGCGGCGCACAATAATTATTTTGTTTATGCGGATTGGAGTGGTTCTTATTGGTAAGGGGTTCGAAATTGAACAAAAGTAGAATTTTCAGAGAATGTATTGACATTTACGTGCCTACAAAGTCGTGAAGTTCGGAAAATCGCGGTGCCGTCCAGTGTAAAAATTGAATTAATTTTAAATGCGTTATAGAATCAGAAATATACGAGAAAAAAATCATAATTATCCATTTCGTGCTGTCGCCCCCTCGAAAAAAAATAATAAGAATGACTCCAATGCGTACAAGCGAAACCGGTTTTTGAGCGAATTCCACAATGTGATATTTTGTTTTGAGAAATACGGCACACACGCACACAGCACGCAGCTACCATAATAAGATGACATACATGAGAATGTGAAAACAGACTCTGAGAAATAACATAGCATTTGCGATTTGTCGTATGATTTTTTTTCGGGACTCAATTCGTGAACATTTTGTTTGAATTGCAGAACATGGGAAAATGCTCATGTGCTAAGAGCGTGTGCGTACGTATTTTTCGGAACTCTGAAATTAAATGAACAGAGATTACAGAATTACAATAGAAAATATTTTTATAGCACGATTGGAAGCTTTATTTTAGAAATTACTTCACTTTAAGAGTAATATAACGAAAATTCTTTTGTTGGTGGAATTAAGAAAAACGAGAGTAAATGAGTGGGTTGGGCTGGCAATTGAGCGTATTAAAAATTTTACTTTATTTTAAATCACGGATAAATTTTTAATATTTTAAAAATGCGCACATATGATTACCATTAATAAATGTAACTCACCTTTTTTAATGATGATGATTGTGATTGATGTGGAGGGCTTTTCTTCTCAGTTTCAAATTTGTTTGTTGTGGAATGGATCTGGTTCGAAGGACCAATAAATGGGCGCAGACCTTGTTACTCTCCGAACTCTTCAATAGCTCTCGAAATCATTTCAAAAAAGATAAAAAACAGAAAATTCGTTTCAAATTAGTTATCTTTCTTTATTTTATCATATATTTTCCTCGGAAAATCTTACCGGCTTTTCTTGGCTGTGGCGGCTGCTGCTTCGTATGGTATTAGAGAGAGAGTGTTAACTAACTTGTCCCAACAGCTCGACTTTTTCCACCAATTTCTGTATTGCGGTCCAACAAGGTGCTTCACGCTTTAGTTTTGCGAACTGTGACTGCAAGATTTTTACCATTTTTGTAGTGAATTTTAATAATTCCAATGCGTTGTTGAAGCGTGTATCGTTCCATTAATAGTAATGGCGTAGTTTCAAATGTCAAAGAATAAAAGCTTCAAAAGTGACAGATACCGAAATAGCCGGGCCATTCACAATAACACCTCTTATTGGAAAACCCTGTATAAAGAAAGCTAAAAATAATACATATTATTTCACGTGTACGAGTATAAAAATTTAACATTTTTATCGTAAATTACTATTTTGCTATGTTCTTATAGATTGATTGGTAGTTTTCTGGTTTTTTAATAAGAAAAATAAAGTCAAAAACTAATTGCCAAGCCATTAAAATGCCAAAAAAGGAAAAATGCAAACAAAAAACCCGTGTGACCTCAGCAGCAAATTAACAATTGTTAACAAACAGACTAATGCGGTATCTAATTTGTTTCTTACTTCCTAACATCTGATTAAATTTTCATTTTCTCCACTTTTTATTTACTTTTGAGTAAAAACCATAATTTTCTTTCATTAAACCATTCCAAATATAACAAAATTACCTCTATTGAGTTTTGGTGCGAATTCCGAACTTATTTTCATCAACTCCACTAACTTTGATTCCACTTATATTGGGCTTAAAACTTTCGAAATGAAATAATCTATTGAACAAAATATTAACAAAATTTTTTGCAATTAATTCTTTCTGATAAAAGTTTTTCCATTCGACTTTGATTTGAAAAGTCGTAAAAAATTTCAATAAAATCGAACTTTCTGCACTCATAAATAAGTCAATTTTAATCCGATGATTATTATTATATATTATGTTATATACCGTTCTTTCAATATTTTCAAGTAAGGAAAACTCCTACCCCAAAATTCGAAATTCGCAAACACTTCGCAAACGACACGAAGGAAAAAAAATTTCGATTTTCGTGTTTAGTGACCCGTAATTAGTTTAGAAAAACATAGATTGGAAAATGTCATCGGCAATGATTAATTTCAGTAAACAACCTACTTTCTTACTTGCATCCTTCATGAAAACTACAAACAAACAACTTTGTAACGAAAACAAAATATTTTTCCATTAAAAACATTCATTTTTTCATGACAAAACAATATCTGATCGATCACAAAAATCCGAACGACGGAAATGAGCGTAGTATTAACGACACGGTCGAAAAATACGACATCGATTACACTGTGCAACAATTTAAGGCACATTTTTTAGGGACTCTACCGGAAATTACCGATTTCTAAACAACTACTAGATCGATTTTCAATTCCTTAAAACTGGAGGAAAGATCAAGAAATTACCTTTCCAACAAAAAAACTAGAGAGTGGACTATCTTCGGCTATACCGAAGCTGAAATACCCCCACACTGTAGGAAGAAGTACCTCGAATATAAAAAAATGTGGTCTCAAGACCCTATTTTGACCCAATTATAGGCGTTTTTGGAGCCCAGAACATGTCCAAAATCCATTTCTAAAAATTTCCAATCAAATCCACCAAAAAAAAAATTTTGTTCTTAAGATCCCATTCAGACCCTTATATATGTGGCTTCGGAACCTCGGACCATGTCAAAAATACGTTTCTAAACATTTCCAATCGAATACAACAATAAAAAAGACTTGAACAATTTTTACCTTTTTTTTCGGTGTATGGGAGCTACGCCCAGTTTTTGTCCGATTTGGCTGATTCTTGATCTCAGTATTCACGAGAAAAACATGTACCCAAAGTTTCAAGTCGATATCTCCAAAACTGCGACCGCTATCGTGCGGACGGACAGACGGACAGACGGACGGACAGACAGACGGACATCGCTAAATCGACTCAGGAGGTGATACTGATCAAGAATATATATACTTTTACATACCGGACACGCCTCCTTATGGGCGTTACAAACGTTGTGACAAAGTGAGTATACCCTGCCACAGTGAGTGTGGGGGTATAAAGATAACGGGATTATCTTCATCAGTTCAACCGCTAAACAGATTTTACTAATGAAAAGCTTTAAAAAATAATTATGACGTCTAAATAAAAATTGTGATGAGGTGTAGCAAAACCCAGCTAGGGTTTTACTCCCACATACAATACTATCATCCCACAAAATTTTGGTTGAGGCCCTATAACTTCTGTTGCACAGTGTTATACGCAGATTCACAATGGATAGAAATTTGTTCGAAAAAAACGACAAAGATCGTTCATCGTATAAACGACACCCATAGGGCCCATTGATTACTTTCGTAATGATTATTGACTTCAAACATTTAAATTGAATTCTAATGACTGTGGAAAATTAAATAAAATGTTTTGAAATATCATAAGTATATCGAACGCCACAGATATTTATATATGAAATTATAAAGTGACTCACGCTCACGCACGAACGTAATAACGAATGGCTGCTCACGATCACGCACACTCACGCACATTGAAATTTTCAATCACGCCCACCCCATCACGCCCAGTGGTCAAAAGAATGTGTCTGCAGGCATGCCAGTATGCCTCTTTAGTAGTGTCCGACCAAAGGTGGTTTTTTCGGCCGAATCCGAAGTCGAACTTCCGCCTTTTTTCACATTCAGCCTAAGCTCACCATAAAGACAAAATGAAAAAAAAATTAAAACATTTTTCCAAAACATTTATTGAAAATGTTAATATCTTAATGAACCCTTAGTAAGTGATTGATTATGTAATTGGCAAAACTGTTGTATAGGTTTGAACAAATTCCATGGTTGCTAGTAGATTTTTCTTAGCAATTCTTGTGTGCAATGATTGATTTAAAAAAAATAGAAATGTGAAATTTTAGGCCAAATGTGGCCGAAGCCGAATAATCGGTTGGACACTACTCTTTAGGAGTTTGGATGCCTTCCCTCCCCGCTTTTAGCGTTTACTTCTTTTTTATATGAAACGGGAGAAATAAAAAGGCCTACGTCTGTCGCTTCCATACGTATGCCTGCTGGCAGGCATGGTCGTAGAAGCGGAGTTGGATGGTGTCTTTTTAATTTCCCTCCGTTTCATCGTTCTGACGCTATATTCGCCTTTGATTGGTTGCTAAAAATAGCCCAAACAAATATATTGGTAACATCTATTTTTAGAATTTTCCTTTTTAGTTCATTTGAAATTAAATTTATATTTTTCACTCATTGTAAATTAGATTTTTGGCATATAAATGTTATATTTTATGATTCTGATATTATATTTTCGAACTCTTTAGTTCATATAAATTTTTATTTACTTACTTGCGTTTTGGCCGAGTTCATATAAATTTTTATTTACTTACTTGCGTTTTGGCCGAGAGCACGTTCGTCTACTAATGGCATTATTTTACTATGATCTAACTGCGTATATTAGATCTTATGTATTTTTTGTAAATGGGTGTTTTGAAAGGTATTTAAGCATTTTATTTACTTCAAACATAAATTTAATTTTGTAACTTTGAGTTTTTTTTATATAAATTGCAGAAATTTATCGTAATAATTCGAATTAAAAAATCATACACATTATCGACTCCTTAATGCGGCTGCATAGCAAATTGTATGTTTAGAGTTAATTCAATTTGATTTCTCCTCCTCTATAAAAGGATGTAGTAATTATCATAGATGGGCACTTTGCAGTACCAGTAAAATGTCAGAAAAAATAAATTATTTTTGCTGTCAGCTTTTCTTAAAAGAAGGATTTCAAAATTTACATGCACAATCACATCGAACGAAAATAGCAACAGTTCCATTCTCAGTGATGAGCTTGAGTACTTGGAGGAATACCTAAAGCTTATAGCCCTATAGCAGAAGCGATCGATTTTCTTCAGGGAGAAAAAAACTTTGTCCCTAGTATAGTGTCTTTATATTTATATTAATATTTACCACTAATTATTTGAAAAAAAATGTTATTACAATACACTTTCTGGTGTTTGTGATTTGATAACTGATTCATTGATGCGCTGATTTCATGGTAGTTAACGGTTTTTCGTTTTTAGTACCACAACTTTTGAACGGATTAAATTTCAAATGTTCTATAATGAAAAGTGTAAATTTGTTTAGCAACCGAAATTATTGAAATTTCTTTTGGGAGGCTTGTGCAGAATGTAGAGAATTTTATGACCTCTTATAAACATATTGCAATTTGCAAACCAAAAATACAGAAAAAAATTATCTAAATTCCAGAAACAAATTTTGGGTCTTTTGGTATAAATGTGTATGTAAAGTTATTGGATTTGCATTAAATAACCTTCGGCATCCACAAAAATTCTTTCGAGTCATCAATTTTGCAAAATAAAATAAATCATATTCCTAAAATATTTCCAAATCAATATTTGATATTGTTGGAAATTTTAATGTTTTAGAAAATTCAAGAGATTTTCTTTAAATCAATCTGGAAAGGAACTATTTTAATTAGATTGATTAATTCAATATTTCTAAAAAATATTTGAATTTGGAAAAAAATCCACATTGTTGAGTGTAGGTATTCCATTTTATTTCATAATCTGAAAGAGACAAAATAATGTTCCACAATATTGTGTTCCTTTCAAAAAACTTTAAAAAATATAATACTAATCAAACAATTCGTTCAAAAATTGTGGTTCTAAATCAGCTCAAAGCTTCGTTTTCACAATTTTTACTACAACTTAAAAACAAGAGCTGATAACGGCAAACCGTTAACAGATCTACAAAAATGTATTTAAAAAAAACCCCAAAAAAATTGCCATAATCAGGATTTGAGCCCACGATACAAAAAACATAGAATATCTTCTAAATATTTAAATCCATTGACACCATCCCCTCTCCCTTGTAGCGCTGGCATACTGGCATGCCTCTGCTAGAAAGGAAGCACATTGCGTAGAAAATCCATTGACACCACCCTATCTCCCTTCTAGCGCAGGCATACCGGCATGCCTCCACTAGAAGCGAGGATGGAATATGCAATTTCTTCCCACAGCAGGCGTGCAGGCATGTCTCTAGAGGAGAGGCCTTGCGAAATTGACTACTGGGTTCCATCCTTCCGTCAATGGATTTTCTACGCAATGTGCTTAAATATTTTGGAGATATCTTAGGTTTTTTGAAACGTAAGTGGATTCAAATCCTGATTATGTCAACATTTTTATACCCTGCACACTAGTGTCCAAGGGTATATTGTTTTTGTCACACCGTTTGTAACGCTCATAAGGAGGGGTGTCCGGTATGGGAAAAGTATATATATTCTTGATCAGCATCACCTCCTGAGTCCATTAGTCCATGTTCGTCTGTGCGTCGTAGCTAGATTGGACGGTCTGAAAATGGGCAACATCGGATAAGAGCCACGCCTACCTCCCATACAAAATGGCCGCCAATTTTATATTGTTTTCGTTTATCTTGAGAAATACTTAACAGATCGCCTCCAAATTTTCGGAGTCCCCTGTTTTGGCGAATGATTGGACGGTATTGAAAATGGGCAACATCGGATAAGAGCAACGCCTACCTCCCATACAAAATGGCCGCCATTTTATATTATTTTCGAGAAATACTTAACCGATTTGGATGCGGTTTTCTGCATTGGGTTCTGCATTGGTCGGGAACGAAATGGGAATGAAACCGGAACGAAATGGAATTGGACCGGAACAAAATGGAATTGGAACAAAATTTTTAAATGGATCAGGAAACTAAAATTATCAATAAATTATCGAAAAATGATCGATAAAAAATCGAAAAATTGTCGATAATAAATCGAAAAATTATCGATAATAAATCGAAAAATTATCGATAAAAAATCAAAAAATTATCGATAAAAAATCGATAAATTTTCGAAAAATTATCGATACAAAATCGATAAAATATCGAAAAATTATGAATAAAATATCGAAAAACTATCAATGAAATGCCGATTTTCTATAAAATTACTAACATATGGTCTCAGAATGTATCGTACTCGCATGTGCAGAGTATTATAGCTTCGGTCAGACCGAAGATAATTCTCTTACTAGTTTTTGGTTTATTTTATTTTTTACATTTTTTTAAAATAATTTTTTGTACTTTGATTTTAGATCTGTTAACGGTGTGACGACCCCAAAAATATGGTGACGTCACATTCTTATCGCGACAGACGATTGTCGCCAGCATACTATAAAAATATTTAGGTCATGAATTGAATCATTGTTTTGAATTACAATAAATATTTGAATAGTACCCAAATGTTAGAATTTAAGTCGGCTAAACGGGGCGAACAGTGGCACCCTGCTCACCAAGTTGATTGGTGATAGTGAAAAAACAACACCTGGTCACCGTATCAGCGACACTACCCAAACGACGAACAACCAGACGGGTTGTGAGGTCGGAATCGCATAAGGAAAAGGGAGACGACGATAGAGGCACGGCAAATCATGTGCCACAATTCACCACATGATACGACAGAAAGTTGAGCAACAAGTCACCAACAGGAGTTGGTGATTCCACGACCCTATATAAAGCGCACACTTGACCTGAATTCGGCCTATTGCGAATATTCCGAAATCAGGTGATTGTCTTTGGTAATAGTAGCGTATTATTTAGGAATTTGTTAGGAACTCTGGGTTGGGACAAAAATGGTGGCAGGGGAAGTAGCCGCCTGTACCGGCAGATAACTTCTTCTCCAGTCACACTTTCTGTAGGTAGCGAATTGAGGACAGGACAAAAATGGTAGCAGGGGGGCAGCCGCCTGTACCGGCAAATAACTTCCGCCCCAGCCACACTTTTTGGAGTAGGAACTCTGGGATGGGACAAAAATGGTGGCAGGTAAGCAGCCGCCTGTACCGGCAGATAACTTCTTACCAGTCTCACTTTTTGAGGTTAGGTGAATGGGAACAGGACCAAAATAGTGGCAGGGGGGCAGCCGCCTGTACCGGCAGATAACTTCCACCCCAGTCACTCTTTTGGGAAAAATAGGAATTCTGGATGGACACAAGGATGAGGGCAGGGAAGCAGCCGCCTGTACCGGCAGATAACTTCTTGCCAGTCCTCCATTCTTGTAAAATTACATTTTTTGGTTTTCATTATGCAAAAATTTTATAAAAAAGAAATAATCAATTCTTCTTGCAGCTATAAATAATTAAATTCTACCATTTGTTTAACAAAATCTAACTTCTTTTACAGCCTCTAATTAAAATTCATATTTTTTTTCTTTTTTTCCATTTCATTAATTAAACTTTCTTTTTTTTTCCCCTCATAATTAATTTCCGAAATAAAATAATCATATAAATTTATGTTGCTATTTTGTATTTACCCTTATTTTATAAAATTTCTTATATGACATTATACTAATGGCTATTGCGAATATTCCGAAATCAGGCTACTTGCGAGACTATCAGCGTGGAGGCAAACGTGTGAAGAGCAGCGGAAAATCTCTGGAAGAATACTTGGAGTATATATCGAAGTCAACGAAGTGTATGAAAAATACGAAGGTCCTCGAAGGACAAAGGATTTTTGAACCACGGACAACATTGTGTGGTATTGCGCAAATATCCTTGGAGACATTTTGGTCTGCCGTTCATGCTCACCACACCCACGTTCAAGCCTTGCTACGCCTACGCTCGCACTAGCCACGCTCCTGCCTATCCTTTTTCGAAATCGCACTACGCATCCCAACACCTACGATACCATCGACTATCGCCACATATCTACGTCGTCACCCAACAAATTGCCAACGTCGCCGATCAGCTACAACGCCAAAACATCGACGACTATTGCCACTGTTCGCCCAATAAATTCCAATCGAAATCTGTAACTTTTGAATTTGAACTATTTTTGAATAAAGTCTCTGTTTATATTAAAATCTCTGTAAATTATAAATTTATTTCTGTCAACGAAGCCCTGGACATCCGACGAGTCCTTACCCCAGCCTTTGCGACGTTACAGATGGCGCCCGAGCAGAGACAGTAAACAGAAGAAGACGAAAAACAACCACCACCCAATAATCAAATAAAGAAGCCACAACCAGGAGGCAGCAGATTTAACAACTTAAACAGCAACGATTGGACATAAAAAAATTGAACGGCGAGTAAGTGAACGCAGAATGGTGAAAACGACCTGGATCAACTACCTGCGACGCGATGAGCTACGCACATACGCCCAGGAGTTCGGTTTCGACGGCAGCGGCAGCGTCGAGGAGATGAGGAAGCGGTTTGTCGCTTTCGTGAAAGTGGAAGGAGCAAACAGCGAACATATGGAGCGGCTAATCGAATTGGAGGCCAAGCACGCCCGCAGTCAGGAGGCAGGTATGTCAGGTGCGGCAGAATACGAGGAAGCCGGTGACGAGGAATACCACGAGGCTAGCTCGGAAGAGGGCAGTCTACCACCCACACTGAAGGAGACCATGGAGCCGGCACCGACGAGCAGCCACGTCAGGAAATGGGAGGCAAATGTGTCTTTTGTACCCCCGCCAGTGAAGGCGGCACGACGAGAAGTATCAGCCAGTGTACCAGCGGCTGCACCGATAAACACCACGATGGGATACCCATGGCCGTATCATCCACCACGGCCCACGATAATTGACCAAGTGAGGAAGTGGACAGTGCGCTATAATGGCGGGCCCGACCCCATCGCATTTATCGAGCGTATAGAGGAGCTAGTGACCACATACAACGTCGGTAAGGATGAGATGCCACGAATGATGCCGGAGCTGTTGACGGAGAAGGCGCTCACCTGGTTTAGGAACAACCACCGCCAGTGGACGACGTGGGAATCCTTCAAGAACTGTTTCCTGTCGTTTTTCCTACCCGGACGCTACTTCGAGCAGTTAGATGACGCCATCCGCCAACGAGTGCAGAAGCCGCGCGAGGACTTCAAGGACTACGTCCTTACCCTGCAGGACATGATGAGGCACGCCAACTATGGGGACGAGGAGAAACTCAGCCGGATTTACAGGAACAGTCACGTGGATTATCGATGGTATGTAAAACGCCGAGACTTCACCACTTTAGCCGAGCTGCTGACATTGGCACAAGATTTAGAAGGACTACAGGAGGACACCAATGCAGCCCGGAGCACCCCGATGCGAGTGACAGAGGAACGACACCAGCTTGCAGAAACAGCCGGTGCACCGAGGCCGTCACGACGGACTTGCCATAGATGTGGAGAGGAAGGACATTTCCGGAGCGAATGTACAGGGAACCTGGTCTTACACTGCTGGGAGTGCGGTCGGCGAGGCATACGCACATTTGAGTGTTGCAGAAGGCAGGCGGGAAACGACAGCGGAACCGGCAGAGAACGAGGGGCGGCCGGCGCTCCGACTACCGAACCCCACAACGCGAACTCTAGATTTTGATGGACGCCGAATCTCTGCACTGGTTACCCTTGATGGTGTAGAGGCAACGGCAACAATCGACACAGGGGCCACACGGTGCTTCATTAGTCGCGATTATGCGAAGCAGTTTTGGACACCGCTCAACAAAGTCAACATCCAACACGACATACGGCTAGCGGATGGATCATTGACCACAGTCACCGAAGCTCTGGTGCTGGAGGTGGCCATGGGAGGCCGATCAAAGAGGATGATGGTATTGGTGCTGCACACCTCAACGGATCCGCTTATCCTCGGGTTGGACTTCTTGGGACATATCCACGCTACGATGACTCTTGGAACCCACACGGTAAGGATGCACTCACAGATTAGGGATGCTGACGGAGAACTGGTGGAACAAGAAGAGAACAGGCGACTGGCCGACGACAGCACTCTGCGGGGCGCCAAACCCAAGCAAGGGGTACGTGAAAGGAGGAGAAGCAGTTCACGGTCTGCGCAAAATCGGAATCAGAGGGCACGCAGTTCACAGTCTGCACGAAGTGGAAAACTGGGAGGCAGTTTACGGTCTGCAGAAAATCGGAATGAGGGAGGATGCAGTTCACAGCCTGCGCAAAACTGGAATTTAGGAGGATGCAGTTCACAGCCTGCGCAAAATGGAAATCTAAGAGGCAGTTCACGGTCTGCAGAAAATCGGAATCAGGGAGGATGCAGTTCACAGCCTGCGCAAAACTGGAATTTGGAATGCAGTTTACAGCCTGCGCAAAATGGAAATCTCGGATGCAGTTCACCGCCTGCGCAAAAGGGAATATTAGGATGCAGTTTACAGCCTGCGCAAAATGGAAATCTCGGATGCAGTTCACCGCCTGCGCAAAAGGGAATATTAGGATGCAGTTTACAGCCTGCGCAAAATGGAAATCTCGGATGCAGTTCACCGCCTGCGAAAAAGGGAATATTAGGATGCAGTTCACAGCCTGCGCAAAATGGAAATCTCGGATGCAGTTCACCGTCTGCTAAAAAGGGAATATTAGGATGCAGTTCACAGCCTGCGCAAAATGGAAATTTGGAATGCAGTTCACAGCCTGCGCAAAACTGGAAGTTGGAATACAGGTCGCCGCCGGCTCAAAATGAAATCCTGGGAGGCAGTATACCGCCTGCGCAAAATGTAGAAGTGGGAAACAGTTCACGATCTGTGCAAAAACGGAACATCGAGCAGGATACCCAGGGTGAAGTAAGACTCCAGGTAATGTGTGACAAAGAGAGGGAGCAGTTGTTAATTGATAGGTTTCTGGAGGAGGAGTTGCCGCCGTTTGAGGAATTGCGAGGAACCACGACCATAGCTAGCCACCGCATCATCATGAGGGATGACCTGCCGATTAAACAAAGGTACTATCCCAAGAATCCTGCGATGATGGGCATTATCAACGAGCAGATCGACGAGCTCATCCAGCAAGGATGCATTGAGCCAGCAAGGAGCCCACACAGCGCTCCGATCGTACTGGTGCGGAAGAAGAATGGAAAGTGGCGCCTGTGTGTGGACTACAGGCAGCTGAACGCCAAATCGGTGCCGGATGCATATCCGCTACCACGCATTCAGCACATCCTGGACCGACTCCGGATGCGAAAGTCATCAGCACCCTGGATTTGAAGAACGGCTATTGGCAGGTGCCAATGGAGCCTGGAAGCAAGCAGTACACGGCGTTCACCGTGCCAAGTCGAGGACTGTATCAATGGTGCGTAATGCCATTCGGCCTTCATTCGGCACCAGCGGGCCGGAGATGGAGCCGCATGCATTCGCGTATCTCGATGACATTATTGTCACGGGAACCACACTGGAGGAGCATATGACCAACCTACGGGAGGTCTTCCGACGATTACGGGCGGCGAATCTGAAAATTAATGTGGAAAAATGTCAGTTTTTTAAGCAGGAAATACGCTATTTAGGTCACATTGTCACGCCGGACGGAATACACACAGATCCCGAGAAGATCGCGGCGATACAGGAGCTGAAGCCGCCTACCAATTTGAGGGAGCTGCGCAGATGCCTGGGCATCGCGTCCTGGTATAGGAGATTTGTGCCGGACTTTTCCAAGGTGGTCCAGCCATTGACTGCATACTGAAAAAGAGTCGTCGGTGGAAATGGGAGCAGGAGCAGCAAGAAGTGTTCGAACAACTGAAGCTGCGACTCACCGAAGCACCAGTGCTCATCTGCCCAGATTTTTCGCAGCGGTTCACCTTGCAGACAGACGCTAGTGACCAAGGCCTGGGCGTAGCACTGACGCAGGTTATTGAGGATCAGGAACGGGTAGTATCATACGCCAGCCGAAGACTAACAGCAGCAGAAATCAACTATTCACCCACCGAAAAGGAGTGCCTCGCCATTGTGTGGGGTATAAGGAAGATGCGCGAATACCTGGAAGGCTACGAGTTTACCATCATTACGGACCACCTGTCGCTGAAGTGGCTGAACTCTATCGAGAGTCCTTCAGGGAGGATCGCTCGCTGGGCGCTGGAGCTACAACAGTATAGGTATACGATTCAATATAGAAAGGGGAAACTGAATGTGGTGGCCGATGCACTATCGCGTCAGCCACGAGATGTATTGAGGGCTGCAGAGGCGGTGAAGGACAACAACGAAGGCTGCAGTTGGCTGACAAAACGGAAAGAGGAGGTGCAAAAGAATCCGGAGAAGTTTGCTGATTACATGCTGCAAGGCGACCAACTGTATCGACACATCCCAAGGCGAGTAGGTGACGAGAACTGCGCACCGTGGAAGTTGTGCGTGGCAACACCCTTGCGGACGCGGGTGCTGGCCGAGAATCACGATGACCCCACCGCTGGACACTTTGGAATAAGGAAAACAATTGCACGAGTGGCGAACAGGTACTATTGGCCAGGAATGTTTAGGGCGGTAAGTCAATATGTGCGCAGCTGTGAGAGAGTCAATAAACAGGGCCATCAACCACGAAGACAGCATGTGCACCTAAAGAGGACATAGGCAGCCCAACGCAAGAAAGCCTGGGGAGCCCATGCCCAACGATGAAGAAGATCACACGTCGAAAGCCAGTGCCATCATGGTAGATGTCTCACCCGAAGCACCCCATACCTGACGCTGCATTATGGAGAGGCAGACGAAGGCTGATTGGGGATTCCAACCCCTGGCGGGTTGATGGCATGGTCATGCCCCAGCATCCCATCACCAGCCCAACCGACACACATTCCATCACCAAAGCGCCCAGCAACACCACACATGCCAGCCCAGGCAACAACACCTACGCGGAGTGAGGAGCAGGCCATATAAGAGGAATTTACGCTCAGTCCGGCAGTGATGCGCCGAATAAAACAGGCCAGAGCCCGGAAGGCCCCTGGACAGAGAAGCCGTTTCCGAGTTCGACGCAACGAAGGCGACTACCTGGTCACCCTAGGCCGGAACGGGACAGAGGTCGTCCGTTTTCGTCCGCGGAAGTAAAGGGGGGGTGTGACGACCCCAAAAATATAGTGACGTCACATTCTTATCGCGACAGACGATTGTCGCCAGCATACTATAAAAATATTTAGGTCATGAATTGAATCATTGTTTTGAATTACAATAAATATTTGAATAGTACCCAAATGTTAGTCGGCTAAACGGGGCGAACAGTGGCACCCTGGTCTCCAAGTTGATTGGTGATAGTGAAAAAACAACACCTGGTCACCGTATCGGCGACACTACCCAAACGACGAACAACCAGACGGGTTGTGAGGTCGGAATCGCATAAGGAAAAGGGAGACGACGACAGAGGCACGGCAAATCATGTGCCACAATTCACCACATGATACGACAGAAAGTTGAGCAACAAGTCACCAACAGGAGTTGGTGATTCCACGACCCTATATAAAGCGCACACTCGACCTGATTTCGGCCTATTGCGAATATTCCGAAATCAGGTGAGTGTGTTTGGTAATAGTAGCGTATTATTTAGGAATTTGTTAGGAACTCTGGGTTGGGACAAAAATGGTGGCAGGGGGGCAGCCGCCTGTACCGGCAGATAACTTCCGCCCCAGTCACCCTTTTTGGAGTAGGAACTCTGGGATGGGACAGAAATGGTGGCAGGGGAAGTAGCCGCCTGTACCGGCAGATAACTTCTTCTCCAGTCACACTTTCTGTAGGTAGCGAATTGAGGACAGGACAAAAATGGTGGCAGGGGGGCAGCCGCCTGTACCGGCAGATAATTTCCGCCCCAGCCACACTTTTTGGAGTAGGAACTCTGGGATGGGACAAAAATGGTGGCAGGTAAGCAGCCGCCTGTACCGGCAGATAACTTCTTACCAGTCACACTTTTTGAGGTTAGGTGAATGGGAACAGGACCAAAATAGTGGCAGGGGGGCAGCCGCCTGCACCGGCAGATAACTTCCACCCCAGTCACTCTTTTGGGAAAAATAGGAATTCTGGATGGACACAAGGATGAGGGCAGGGAAGCAGCCGCCTGTACCGGCAGATAACTTCTTGCCAGTCCTCCATTCTTGTAAAATTACATTTTTTGGTTTTCATTATGCAAAAATTTTATAAAAAAAAAATAATCAATTCTTCTTGCAGCTATAAATAATTAAATTCTACCATTTGTTTAACAAAAGCTAACTTCTTTTACAGCCTCTAATTAAAATTCATATTTTTTTTCTTTTTTTCCATTTCACTAATTAAACTTTCTTTTTTTTTCCCCTCATAATTAATTTCCGAAATAAAATAATCATATAAATTTATGTTGCTATTTTGTATTTACCCTTATTTTATAAAATTTCTTATATGACATTATACTAATGGCTATTGCGAATATTCCGAAATCAGGCTACTTGCGAGACTATCAGCGTGGAGGCAAACGTGTGAAGAGCAGCGGAAAATCTCTGGAAGAATACTTGGAGTATATATCGAAGTCAACGAAGTGTATGAAAAATACGAAGGTCCTCGAAGGACAAAGGATTTTTGAACCACGGACAACATTGTGTGGTATTGCGCAAATATCCTTGGAGACATTTTGGTCTGCCGTTCATGCTCACCACACCCACGTTCAAGCCTTGCTACGCCTACGCTCGCACTAGCCACGCTTCTGCCTATCCTTTTTCGAAATCGCACTACGCATCCCAACACCTACGATACCATCGACTATCGCCACATATCTACGTCGTCACCCAACAAATTGCCAACGTCGCCGATCAGCTACAACGCCAAAACATCGACGACTATTGCCACTGTTCGCCCAATAAATTCCAATCGAAATCTGTAACTTTTGAATTTGAACTATTATTGAATAAAGTCTCTGTTTATATTAAAATCTCTGTAAATTATAAATTTATTTCTGTCAACGAAGCCCTGGACATCCGACGAGTCCTTACCCCAGCCTTTGCGACGTTACAACGGTGTGCCGCACAGTGTGGCCAAAAATACCCGAAACGGACTTGTTGTTTTCAAAAAAACCGGTTTGGAGTTTGGTTTGAAATACTCCCACTAAGTAAAAAATCTAAAAAGGTTTTGTGATACCTTCTTTAGTCAGAGTCGATTAGCGCTCTGGCCGTATAAACGGAGCCTGAATGACATATGGTCACTAAAGCTGTCTCTAACAGCACCCCTTTTGTACTCGTTGTGAAATGCGTCTATACCCTATCGACATAACCTTGCGATGTGGTAGGTTCAGTGGATGAATCACTTGAAACCGGAAAGTTGTTTCGATCTGCACCATCTGATGGCGCAGGAGAATTAGGCGGTGAACCAAGTCATTCACGATGAAGTAGCGAGTTATGACGCCTCTTGCAACTAATGCACTTGTAATTGCTGGAGCAATTCTTCACCTCATGAGAACTGGCCATACAGTTTAAACACAGAATCAACCTCCTCACTGTTGACAACCTGTCGCTAACATTCATTTCTAAAAATTGTGGACAATTCCATAGTGGATGTTGTTGCGTATTACAAACTTAACAATTCGCCTGGTAAACGTTTGCTTGATGAGAGTTTACTTTTCTAGTCTGATTCTGATTGTTGTAATTTTTATTTTGGTAGCCACCAGTCCTTTGGTTAAGCGTACCCCGAATATCTAAAACCGTTTCTAAAGTCTGAAATCTTTCAGTAAGAAAACTATTTAAATCAACCCATTTGGGGATTGCTGTTTTTTTATCCCTTGCTCCCATAAGGAGAGCGTTGCTTCCTTATTTTTAAATAATAAAATATTTAAAAACGCTTATTTTATTTAAATATTTTTCAAAAATAAAGTGCACAATACTTTTCCTATATATACACGGAGGGAAATGCTTGCTGAAATCATGCGTTATAGGAATCAATTAAGTAAAAATTAGTCACGATATTGATCCATTAATTAGAAGTCAATAATCAAGAATTTTTAATCATAAGAACTGTTAAAAGTGAAAATCATAGTTTGTGATTTGTGTTTGCTTGATTTGTTCCACTTAAACATGAATTATGATTTTCCCTTTTGACATAATCAATGACAAGATGGAATAAATTTTGCAAACAAAAATCATAAATTATGATTAAAAATTCATAATTTTAGGCTTAAGTGAGAATAAATGAATCATTCGTAACAACAATTTGAGCACATACTTCCAATTAAATAAATACAAATTTTTTTATTTGCTAATTTTTTACTTAATTATTTATTTAATTTTACTTTTTTATTTGCCAACTTGCTTAGAATAATTTGTAATAACTTTTTCACAAATTCAGTTTTCCCGGAATTTGAACCGACATCATCCTCTCCAGTCCGGACGCCTAACCGATTCGGCTACCCTGGTATTATTGTAAAAGCGTCTAAATGTATTGTATATTGCTCAGCAATTCATGACAATCAACCCAGTTACTCATAATTCATGATAACACGTGCAGTTTCATGTCCTAGTTAATCATCCATTATTCTTCAAGAATAATAAAATAAATCACGAAATTCATAAACCCTTATCATAACGTATTCACAATCCATATGCATAGTTTATGTACAACTTTGCCTAATTTGTGACTAATATTCACAATTAATGATTATAGTTCGTAATTAAGTAACAATAATTTTATGGACTCCATAATCGTAGATCATGAGCCAACATTTCTCTCCGTGTATTCCAACCCTTTGTCAGTGTCGCAATTACTGACGTAGGACGTACTTTAAATACACTACAATAGGGCATGCCAGACAGGCGTTATTTGACCCCTATTCATTTGTATTTTTACTCTCTTTTATGCTCTTTTACTATTTTGACGCCTCGACGTGCCACACGCAAAAATATTTGACGTCGAGTCAATCTGCTGCCTTTTTTCTTTATATCACAAAAGAGTTGCAATCACTCATATTTTATGTGCCTAAATGACAAAAGAGTGCAACCCATGCACATTTCAGTTCACGCAGAATATTTTTATAAACCTACGATTGTAGAATTTTATTCAAAGATTCATGTTTAATTGTGTTATTTACTTACATTTCGTATTGCTTCAACAAATTTAATGATAATATAAAGTAACGATGAAAAAATTCCTGACAAGTGTTGCTTGCAACGAACAAAAACGGAAAATATTAGCATTTCGTATGCTTTTTTAATACTTTTGCAACCTTGGTTTTGCTACTAAAGATTTGACAGCTACATTTTGCTAAATTGCAACACTCTTTTGATTCATGACCCCAGATCGAAGCTGGCGTCAAAAAAACCCCTGAGAAAATATTCACTCGCTCTCTCAAAAAGTGTTCATTTTTAATTTTGCCTTGGAAACAACAACACTTTGACAGCACTCGTTGTCAATTGACACCAGTGTGTCATCCCCTAATGAGAGAAATTGGGAAAAGGGAAACCAGGGTTGGCAACCGAATCGAATAAAAATTTCGGTTTCGGTTTCGGTTTTACTCCCACTTGCCTACGCATCCCAACACCTACGATACCATCGACTATCGCCACATATCTACGTCGTCACCCAACAAATTGCCAACGTCGCCGATCAGCTACAACGCCAAAACATCGACGACTATTGCCACTGTTCGCCCAATAAATTCCAATCGAAATCTGTAACTTTTGAATTTGAACTATTATTGAATAAAGTCTCTGTTTATATTAAAATCTCTGTAAATTATAAATTTATTTCTGTCAACGAAGCCCTGGACATCCGACGAGTCCTTACCCCAGCCTTTGCGACGTTACAACGGTGTGCCGCACAGTGTGGCCAAAAATACCCGAAACGGACTTGTTGTTTTCAAAAAAACCGGTTTGGAGTTTGGTTTGAAATACTCCCACTAAGTAAAAAATCTAAAAAGGTTTTGTGATACCTTCTTTAGTCAGAGTCGATTAGCGCTCTGGCCGTATAAACGGAGCCTGAATGACATATGGTCACTAAAGCTGTCTCTAACAGCACCCCTTTTGTACTCGTTGTGAAATGCGTCTATACCCTATCGACATAACCTTGCGATGTGGTAGGTTCAGTGGATGAATCACTTGAAACCGGAAAGTTGTTTCGATCTGCACCATCTGATGGCGCAGGAGAATTAGGCGGTGAACCAAGTCATTCACGATGAAGTAGCGAGTTATGACGCCTCTTGCAACTAATGCACTTGTAATTGCTGGCGCAATTCTTCACCTCATGAGAACTGGCCATACAGTTTAAACACAGAATCAACCTCCTCACTGTTGACAACCTGTCGCTAACATTCATTTCTAAAAATTGTGGACAATTCCATAGTGGATGTTGTTGCGTATTACAAACTTAACAATTCGCCTGGTAAACGTTTGCTTGATGAGAGTTTACTTTTCTAGTCTGATTCTGATTGTTGTAATTTTTATTTTGGTAGCCACCAGTCCTTTGGTTAAGCGTACCCCGAATATCTAAAACCGTTTCTAAAGTCTGAAATCTTTCAGTAAGAAAACTATTTAAATCAACCCATTTGGGGATTGCTGTTTTTTTTATCCCTTGCTCCCATAAGGAGAGCGTTGCTTCCTTATTTTTAAATAATAAAATATTTAAAAACGCTTATTTTATTTAAATATTTTTCAAAAATAAAGTGCACAATACTTTTCCTATATATACACGGAGGGAAATGCTTGCTGAAATCATGCGTTATAGGAATCAATTAAGTAAAAATTAGTCACGATATTGATCCATTAATTAGAAGTCAATAATCAAGAATTTTTAATCATAAGAACTGTTAAAAGTGAAAATCATAGTTTGTGATTTGTGTTTGCTTGATTTGTTCCACTTAAACATGAATTATGATTTTCCCTTTTGACATAATCAATGACAAGATGGAATAAATTGTGCAAACAAAAATCATAAATTATGATTAAAAATTCATAATTTTAGGCTTAAGTGAGAATAAATGAATCATTCGTAATAACAATTTGAGCACATACTTCCAATTAAATAAATACAAATTTTTTTATTTGCTAATTTTTTACTTAATTATTTATTTAATTTTACTTTTTTATTTGCCAACTTGCTTAGAATAATTTGTAATAACTTTTTCACAAATTCAGTTTTCCCGGAATTTGAACCGACATCATCCTCTCCAGTCCGGACGCCTAACCGATTCGGCTACCCTGGTATTATTGTAAAAGCGTCTAAATGTATTGTATATTGCTCAGCAATTCATGACAATCAACCCAGTTACTCATAATTCATGATAACACGTGCAGTTTCATGTCCTAGTTAATCATCCATTATTCTTCAAGAATAATAAAATAAATCACGAAATTCATAAACCCTTATCATAACGTATTCACAATCCATATGCATAGTTTATGTACAACTTTGCTTAATTTGTGACTAATATTCACAATTAATGATTATAGTTCGTAATTAAGTAACAATAATTTTATGGACTCCATAATCGTAGATCATGAGCCAACATTTCTCTCCGTGTATTCCAACCCTTTGTCAGTGTCGCAATTACTGACGTAGGACGTACTTTAAATACACTACAATAGGGCATGCCAGACAGGCGTTATTTGATCCCTATTCATTTGTATTTTTACTCTCTTTTATGCTCTTTTACTATTTTGACGCCTCGACGTGCCACACGCAAAAATATTTGACGTCGAGTCAATCTGCTGCCTTTTTTCTTTATATCACAAAAGAGTTGCAATCACTCATATTTTATGTGCCTAAATGACAAAAGAGTGCAACCCATGCACATTTCAGTTCACGCAGAATATTTTTATAAACCTACGATTGTAGAATTTTATTCAAAGATTCATGTTTAATTGTGTTATTTACTTACATTTCGTATTGCTTCAACAAATTTAATGATAATATAAAGTAACGATGAAAAAATTCCTGACAAGTGTTGCTTGCAACGAACAAAAACGGAAAATATTAGCATTTCGTATGCTTTTTTAATACTTTTGCAACCTTGGTTTTGCTACTAAAGATTTGACAGCTACATTTTGCTAAATTGCAACACTCTTTTGATTCATGACCCCAGCTCGAAGCTGGCGTCAAAAAAACCCCTGAGAAAATATTCACTCGCTCTCTCAAAAAGTGTTCATTTTTAATTTTGCCTTGGAAACAACAACACTTTGACAGCACTCGTTGTCAATTGACACCAGTGTGTCATCCCCTAATGAGAGAAATTGGGAAAAGGGAAACCAGGGTTGGCAACCGAATCGAATAAAGGTTTCGGTTTCGGTTTTACTCCCACTTGCCAATCGGTTTTGGTTATCGGTTTCGCTCCTTGATTTTGAAAAGGTTTCGGTTGGTTGGAGCGATTGAAAAGGTTTCGGTTTAGGTTTTAAAAGGTTTCTAGATGGCCCAATATTAGGAAATTTTATATCAATTCAATATAAATCAAGGGTGCTGAATCTAACTACATTTACCGAATTTCCTTATCTAATCGCATTTTCAAACAAATGTATGCTAAAATTTTTAGTTTTTATACCCTACACAACGTTTGAAACGTCCATAAGGACGCATGTCCGGTATGGATAAGTATATATATTCATGATCAGCATCGAAAACAGATTTAGCCATATCCCCGTCTGTCTGTCACCATACAGGCTGGAATGTTTTTTTTTGAGACATCGATGTGAAACTTTGGGTTTACGTTTTTATCTCAGAGTTTTTATCGGACGAAAAAGGCTGCCATATAAAACTACGAAAAAATAGCGAAAATTTTCCAAGTCTTTTCAAAAACTATAAAAATGCCTGTGCGTGAGGCGTTATTCGTGCCGCAGGCTGTTTCGAAATTAATTTTGTCACAAATAATTCTATTTCTGAAAATATACCGTTTTTTATACAGCATGTTTCCATAGCAATGCAATAAATAACAAACACAAAAAGCCAGTTTCAAAACCAATTCGAATCAGTTTGAAAATAAACCTTTTGACTGTTTCCATAGTAGTCTAATAAATAACAAACAAAATAATCATTTTCAGAACCATTTCAGTCAGACTTTTTGATTGTTTCCATAGCAATATAATAGATTTTTTAAATATGGAAATGCTTCTGAAATTATATAGCGAATATCGCCTCTGTGTGCGCCGGCCTTATAAAAAGATTTATTGAATATTTAAAAAAAATGTTTCCTATATTTTAAAAATATATGAAATAAATAAATGAAATACGATGAATTTTCTCTTAGGAAAAAAAAAATTCAAGTCAATTTTGTGTACGAAAACCTTTTGAAAACCGATTAAAAACCCGTAACCTTTTCAATTGGTTTTGGTTGAACCAATTCAATCGGTTACGACGAATCGGTTTCGGTTTAGGTTTCGCTCCCTAAAATGAATCGGTTTTATTCGGTTTAGGTTTCGGTTTCGGTTACGGTTTCGGTTGCCAACCCTGAAGGAAACAACAAAAATGCACAAATCCAAAGGTGCAAAACAATTTATATAATCCAAATCGCTTATATTAAATATTTCACGAAAATATTAAAAAAGCGATATGGAAATATTTATCAATGGATTTTATTTCAATCTTTGCCCTTATAATCAGATCTAGACAAAGAAATTTTTCGAATTTCTTATTGACTGACTGTAGGGCACACACAAAATTAGTTAGATAAAGTCTCTCTCACCGTTGTTGTTGTTGCACTTTATTGGGGTTTATTTCTTTCCCGAGTTTCTAACTTTGGCTTTAGTTAGCCTGTTCACTGCATCAGTTTTTTACACTATTTATTGCACTGAGTTTAATTTAATTTTAAATTATTTCTTTTACTTTATTTTACTTTAAAATAAATCTTAAAAGGCGAACGTCCATCCGCTGCCAAAATAGCGAAAACTAATCAAAGCAAACAAAAGAAAATAATGCAGCAACAACCTGCAGTGGAGACTTTTTCTAGTGAGAGCGGGTGGGAGTATGTGTTTGTGTGTATGTGCTTTTGGTTATTTTTGCTCAGTACAATATGTCAAATATTTTTTCAAATATCTTTTTATTTCTCTCACTTTGTATATTTCTTTTTATTTCGTTACCAAAAATATGTTTTGGTAATTATTTGAACTTTTATTAGAAAAGTTCTCCAAATTAAATGAACAGAGATTACAGAATTACAATAGAAAATAATTTTATAGCACGATTGGAAGCTTTATTTTAGAAATTACTTCACTTTCAGAGTAATATAACGAAAATTCTTTTGTTGGTGGAATTAAGAAAAACGAGAGTAAATGAGTGGCTTGGGCTGGCAATTGAGCGTATTGAAAATTTTACTTTATTTTAAATCACGGATAAATTTGTAATATTTTAAAAATTCGCACATATGATCACCATTAATAAATGTAACGCACCTTTTTTAATGATGATGATTGTGATTGATGTGGAGGGCTTTTCTTCTCAGTTTCAAATTTGTTTGTTGTGGAGGTCTTTTTGTCTCCTTTGGAATGGATCCGGTTCGAAGGACCAATAAATGGGCGCAGGCCTTGTTCCTCTCTGAACTCTTCGATAGCTCTCGAAATCGAAAACAGAAAATTCGTTTCAAATAAGTTATTTTTCTTTATTTTATCATATATTTTCCTCGGAAAATCTTACCGGCTTTTCTTGGCTGTGGCGGCTGCTGCTTCGTATGGTATTCTAGAGAGAGTGTTAATTAAGTTTTTACAAAACCAAAATGCAAAAGCGCCCCCTACATTTATCAAATTTATATAAGGTAGCGTTCATATTTACGCGGTTGGCGTGAACAGGTAGAAACAAATCGTTTATTGGAAAATTTTCTAAGAAGTATAATAAAAAATCAAACTGAATACTAAAATTTTGTTCGTGTTGTTTAAACAAAATTAAAAAAAAAAAAAATTTTTTAATTTTGTTTTGCAAAATTTTTTTTGCAAAATGAAGCGAAAGGTATGTAGAATGAAAAATAAAAAAGTTTCTTGCGCCAACCTGCGCTTTTTTTTTAAATAATTTTTTTCTATTTTTACAAAAAATTAAAATTTTTCTAAATTCACAAAAAAAGTAATTTAATGAAAAATTTTGTAGAAAGTAAGGAGGAACAAACATAAAAAAAAGTTAAAAGTTTAACTTCCTTAATTAACTTTTAATTAATTATGAATTTGGGCCCTGCTTTTGGAATAACCACATCTTTCTTGTTTGTTTTGTTTACAAAATTCTTAGTACCGTTAGTTCTAAAAACACTATTTGTCAAAGTGGAAAAATTCTGAAAGATTACACCGTTCGACATTAAAAAACGCACATGATCGGGACTGATAGATTCTGTTAGAGCGGGCTAAAAAAGGGTACCCAGTTTTTTTAGATCAATTCTTAAAACCGTTTAAATCGCATTTTTGCATCTTGCATATTTCTCATGTACATAATAATTCTTCAAAAATACAGTTTTAATTGGATTTTTAATATAAATTATGCATTCGATAGGGGAAAAACATAACTTTAATAAAAAAGAGTAAAAAAATATTTTTTTAAAATATAACCCTTTAACCGACAGGGAATTTATTTTCTGCTTTTTAGTCGGTTAAAGGGTTATATTTTAAAAAACTTGTTTTTAATCTTTTTTATTTTTTTTTTTTTTTTTAAAATGTGTTACCCCTTTTTAAAAAAACCCCCCCCCCCCCCAACTTTTTTTCCCGAATGCGAACCTAAGTACAAATTTTAGTCCTGCAGCTTAAAAAATACGAACGTTAGTACATCCCGAACTTTAAAAAGGCTCCATCCCCCTCCCCTTTATCCCCACACCCCCATCAAAGGGTGTAAAATTTTATTTTGTCAATAAGAACCCACCTACTATCATCATTGTAGCTCGAAGGAATCGGAAGTTATGCCATGTTTAAGAAAAAGGGGTTCGAGTCCCCCCACAGCCCCCTACTCCCCTGATGAGAATGCATTGTCACCGGAGTTCTATCAGTGTTCCAAATTTCAGCTCTCTATCTCATGTGGAAGTGTATGAAAAAGCTCGCCGCAGATTTGAGGATATATATACCGACATATATATATGTATATATATATATGACTATATATATGTATAGTCAAGCCAAAGCAAGTTTATATAAGGGTTATAAAAGACATGTAAACTTTTTACAATCGGATGTAAACTGTATTTTTGAAGAATTATTATGTACATGAGAAATATGCAAAATGCATAAATGCGATTTCAACGGTTTTAAGAATTGATCTAGAAAAACTGGGAGACACGGGTACTCTTTTTTTAACCCACTCTAACAGAATCTTTCTGTCCCGATCATGTGCGTTTCCAAAAGTTGATTTTTGTCGAACGGTGTTATATATGGAAAACTACCCGTGGTACTATATGCCCGTAACAGTGCACAAGATATTAGTGCATGATTTAAATATAATTGGTTTAAATATAAAAATGTCTACAAATAGTTTCCTGTCTCACAATACATAACTTCTGGAATTTTCGTTTTTGAAATGGAATTCTCTTTCGAATATTATTAAGAAACATAGTTAATGTTGCTTATTAAAAAAAATTTGTGGGTTGGACCACTTTTTCTAATACATCAAACAAACATGTAGCTTAGATCATTAAACATTTTTTTATATTTTTTTGTTTTTTAAAAATAGGATAGATATAAGTTTTTTCAATGCGAAAAAAATATGAAAACCGGAAAAAGTATGGTCAACTGATTAATCTGAAAATTAAAAATTAAAGTTAATAACATTAGAATTAAATTAAAAAATAACGTCATTACCTTGATTCACAACACGTGCAACAACACTTGAACACTTTACAAAATTGCCTATCAAAGTGGAGAATTAGAGTCAACGAGTCTACGCAATTCTACGCAATGTGCTTAAATATTTACAAGATATTTTCTGTTTTTCGGAACAAATCCTGTTCGAATCCTGATTTTGGAAAATTTTTTCCGATTTCTTTTTTTTTAATTATTTTTTAAAATTAATTTTTGAACGTTGGTTTCAGATCTGTTTTTGGATTTTTGTTATCAGCTCTTGTTTTTAAGTTGTAGTAAAAATCGTGAAAACTGAGCTTCCTTCCTAACGGAGGCATTCCAGTATGCCAGCGCTAGATGGGAGATTTGCTACGCAATACGCTTAAAGATTTTTAAAATATTTTAAGTTTTTTGATCGTGAGTTCAAATTCTAATTATGGAAATTTTTTTTTCGTTTTTTTTATTTAAAAAATTTTCTGTTAACGGTTTGCCATTATCAGCTCTTGTTTTTAAGTTGTAGTTAAAATGGTGCAAACGAAGCTTTGAGCAGATTTAGAACCACAATTTTTGAACGAATTGTTTGATTAGTATTTTTTTTTTATTTATTTATTTTATTTATTAAATGAAAAACAATAATGCCAGGGCTTTCAGCTCGCTGTACAAATTAAGAAGATTATAGTAATTGAGCAAAGAGAAAAAAACAAAAATTAGGTGTACCAGAGTATAACGAAAGTAATTTTACCAAATAAAATAAAATGATACAAATAAGTACTATGGAGATAAATATTTTATATTACAATTTTTAAATTTGTTTGAAATAGATAGTCGGACATTTTTTGAATATTATCTAAGGATGTATATTTTAGACATTCAGTAGGTGTTTGGCTCTGGAAGATACTATTTCTAATTGTACTGAAATGCATGCAGTCATTGAACAAGTGATTTACGGTTAGAGGTGACGAAGAGCAGTGTTCGCAGGACGGAACACTGGTACCTTTTAGGCGATACGAGTGTGTGCGATTGTATGGCCTATACGAAGGCGAACGAAAGCCTTAATATCGTTGCAACGGCCTGAGGAAGGATAAACTGGCTTTACCCCTTCAGAGTTGCAAAACGAATAGTGGTGTTGAACTCCTCTCCATTTAATTTTTTTAAAATCATTATAACTGTTTTCGATGAGATGATATATGTCCTTTTTTACAATGAAGTCGAAAGTAGAAGCGGCTCTCTTGCGGCTAGTTTAGCTCTTTGGTCTGCCAATTCGTTGCCCACTATACCAGCGTGGCCAGGAATCCACATAATTTTTATGTTGTTGTTTTCTATGATTTGGTTGCGCATATACGATATCATCTGTGAATTATTTGTGAGATTCAACAGAGATGAAACTGTTGACTTGCTGTCCGTACATATAATTGTATTTATTTGCGTTCTTTTTGCAAAATCGATCGCATAGCAAGGCAGTAGCTTCTGCCGTGTACACTGAACATTAGGGAGGCAAAATATCAACCTTTATGGTTTTGTCATCAATGTCGACGACAGCGAAAGAGGTGTGCTTATCAGACTTGGACCCGTCTGTAAAGACGAAATTCTATGTAGGGCGGAGGGAGGCTGTATGTTCTGCAAACAGTTGTTGGTATGCAGTGGAACTGGTATTATTTTTAGCATGATTTTCAAGGCCGAGAATGAATGATGATTTTTTCAAGTGCCAAGGAGGAGAGCTATCTGGAGATCGAAGTTTAGGCATAGATGTGACTCCGAGTTTAGACGCATGTTCGATACATCTGATGACTGCGGATTTACGACTTGGAGATTTTTTTCGAGATAGTTCGTTTCTTGTTGTCTCATGAAGGATGCTGTTGCTGCAGAGAAAGAGTTTGGGGATGAGTTTTTGAGTTGCGTGTACAACCCTGTCACCGATAGAGGGAATGCCTGCTTCCGTCAAGATGAAATCAATCGGAGATTTAGAGAAGGCGCGGATACTTCTACACACCGCAGTATGGTAAGGTGCCTTGATCAATTTTATATTGCACTTCGCGCAGTTTCCGTAAATCGGAAGACCGTAATCCATTTTAGATAACATTAAAGCTCTCGTTACGTTTATGAGAGTTGAAATGTGGATTAAGCAGTGCTTGGATGATAAATATTTGATTATATTTAATCTGGCAACTAGGCTTTTTCTTATATATGTACAGTGTTCTTTAGAAGTAAGTCCTTTATCGAAAATAATACCTAAGAACTTAAGGCTATTTGTATTTGTAATATTGACATTAGTATAAATTAAATCTAAATTGTTGCAGTTGTGTTTTCTGCATATATGAAAAGTATTACATTTATTGAAAGAAATATTAGCTCCCGAACATTTAGACCAATTAAAAATATCAAGAAGAATATCAGAAAACATTTTTTTTACTATATTTAAGTTTTTGTGTTTTGAAAAAAGAATCACATCATCAGCGTAAATTATATGCGAAATGTTTTTATATTTAGAAATAATTGAACTGATTTCATTGAATGCAATTATAAACAAAATAACTGAAAGCGGAGACCCTTGGGGTATTCCGTTGTGTAGTTCATATGTATTTGAGAAAGTATTACTTATTTTTGTTTTAAATTTACGATTAGAAAGAAAAGATTTTATGATGTGAAAAATTCTACCAGCTCGCCACTTCTCAAGCCGACGCAAAACCATGTGCGCTCCGACTCTGTCGAAGGCCTTTTCAAAGTCAAGGCTCAACGTGGATACATGGTTTCTGGTGGAGAGAGCGGATGAAGCAAAATTTTCAAAATAAAGAAGGCATCCATTGTGAAACGTCCACTTTTGAAAGCCACCTGATGTGGGCTGATTAAGTTATTTTTTAGAGCGAACGACATAATGCGCTTTGAAATTATCTTTTCAAAAAATTTACCCATGCAACAAAGCAGTGAGATAGGCCTGTATCCCAATACTTCCGCTGCATGACCATTTGACTTGGGAATGGGCACAATAACCGCACACTTCCAAGCATGTGGATATACACCTGACCACACGGATGCGAAGTGGTTAGAAATATCTTTCGAATCGAAAATGGGGCCATTAGGGCCATTAATAAACTTTATGGAAGTTTGGGTATAGGAGCCCGAAAGCATTTTAATCAGACCAGACTTTTTTGGGACTTGAAAGAGGAGTAATAGACTCAGAAAGTTGTTCTAAACTCGCTCTCTTAGATTCTTTACATTTTTTCCGAAAAATAGCATTTGCTTTTTTGTATTTGAGCAAATTTGGTTCTGATCTGGACCGTTTGTATTCCACCCACAGAAGTTGTTTTGCGTTTCTCAATTCGGAGAGTTCTGGTGACCAATAAGGAACTACGTTTTTGCGGATCTTCTTTGAGGTTTGTGGTATGCAGAGGTGTGCTGATGTACGTATTATCTTTGTTATAACCGCTGTTTCTTTATTAATATTGTCAGATGTCGTGTATTTGTCAGATAGATTTTCAGCTGTGGAATGAAATTTTAACCAATTGGCTTTGTCTGTTAAGAATTTAGGTTTCGCAACACCTCTATTAGAAAGCGGAGTTGTAAGTTCAGTAATGACTGGAAAATGGTCACAAGTACGGCTTGTTGGTTTAGGAGAAATAGCAGATGAACAGAGAGACAAATCAATATGTGTGAAGGTCCGGTGAATAGCAATGAATAGATTTGTAAATTCTATCCACCGAAGAGAAATAAATATCTGCTTCGGCTGAGTATTTGTATGATACTGTTTTTATTAAATTAAAATTTGGGTTTAAATACAAGTTTAAAACTATTTCTTAAAACTCTAGCTCACGTAGGTAGCCTATGAACGCTCGTGATTCGGCGTACCTCGTGTACCTGCTTGTCACTGTATTTAGCGGAAGTACGACTCCTTACAATATCCTTCTTAGAAATACTTAAAATAGGGGATGAAACATTCATCATCGTACTTCCTCGAACTGTTACATTGTTGGGATGTATTTGTTTACTTCTTAGAATCGATCATTAAATTGTCATTCACTAAATTGTAGACAATATTGAGGGAAAACCCTTTACAAATGAGGTTCCTTAAATTAGCTCATTATGAATAAGTGGACTGTATTTATTTAGGTGAGCATGTCTAATGACATGCCATAAATTAAATCTTTCGCGCCGCAGATTTAACGTGTTCATAATTTCATATTTGAACATTCTGACGGGGGCCACCAAACTTACGGGCACCAATCTTCTTCTTATCAATACTTTTTTTGTAACATATAAAATTATTATAATAATTACTATACTAACTAAACTTAGTGCGGTGTGTCCGCTTACATGATGATAGTTAAGCCCTTTCAAACTTATATTCTCATTTTTCAATTCTGTAATATATTTCTTTAGAAGTTCTATCTCACGTGTATGGTCGGTTATGGTTGATCCCAACGGTTGAAGTGAGTCATCTGACGCGGTGCTGATATCCTTCACTAAATTTATGTTAATCTCTTCGCAATCGATAGACTCAATGTTCTGTACGGTAGCTCGTGTGATTCCGTTTATCCGTGCGTCACATCCAGCCTTCAATGTTAATACTCCTTGTTTCGGTAATTCCATATTTTGTTGAGATGTTTTTGTACCTTGTACTTGCGCTGAAGACTTTTTGAAAACATTCCGCTGAAGCTGGATCCAAAATAACGTCATTCGGACTTCGCTCGATTTGTCATTCGCATCTCTCCAAGGCCAATCTCCTTCACAAATTAATTGATTGTCTAAGTTTCTACTACACTCATTTAATGTAGTTTCGGACATCATACAAATAGTTTCCTGTCTCACAATACATAACTTCTGGAATTTTCGTTTTTGAAATGGAATTCTCTTTCGAATATTATTAAGAAACATAGTTAATGTTGCTTATTAAAAAAAATTTGTGGGTTGGACCACTTTTTCTAATACATCAAACAAACATGTAGCTTAGATCATTAAACATTTTTTTATATTTTTTTGTTTTTTAAAAATAGGATAGATAAAAGTTTTTTCAATGCGAAAAAAATATGAAAACCGGAAAAAGTATGGTCAACTGATTAATCTGAAAATTAAAAATTAAAGTTAATAACATTAGAATTAAATTAAAAAATAACGTCATTACCTTGATTCACAACACGTGCAACAACACTTGAACACTTTACAAAATTGCCTATCAAAGTGGAGAATTAGAGTCAACGAGTCTACGCAATTCTACGCAATGTGCTTAAATATTTACAAGATATTTTCTGTTTTTCGGAACAAATCCTGTTCGAATCCTGATTTTGGAAAATTTTTTCCGATTTCTTTTTTTTTAATTATTTTTTAAAATTAATTTTTGAACGTTGGTTTCAGATCTGTTTTTGGATTTTTGTTATCAGCTCTTGTTTTTAAGTTGTAGTAAAAATCGTGAAAACTGAGCTTCCTTCCTAACGGAGGCATTCCAGTATGCCAGCGCTAGATGGGAGATTTGCTACGCAATACGCTTAAAGATTTTTAAAATATTTTAAGTTTTTTGATCGTGAGTTCAAATTCTAATTATGGAAATTTTTTTTTCGTTTTTTTTATTTAAAAAATTTTCTGTTAACGGTTTGCCATTATCAGCTCTTGTTTTTAAGTTGTAGTTAAAATGGTGCAAACGAAGCTTTGAGCAGATTTAGAACCACAATTTTTGAACGAATTGTTTGATTAGTATTTTTTTTTTATTTATTTATTTTATTTATTAAATGAAAAACAATAATGCCAGGGCTTTCAGCTCGCTGTACAAATTAAGAAGATTATAGTAATTGAGCAAAGAGAAAAAAACAAAAATTAGGTGTACCAGAGTATAACGAAAGTAATTTTACCAAATAAAATAAAATGATACAAATAAGTACTATGGAGATAAATATTTTATATTACAATTTTTAAATTTGTTTGAAATAGATAGTCGGACATTTTTTGAATATTATCTAAGGATGTATATTTTAGACATTCAGTAGGTGTTTGGCTCTGGAAGATACTATTTCTAATTGTACTGAAATGCATGCAGTCATTGAACAAGTGATTTACGGTTAGAGGTGACGAAGAGCAGTGTTCGCAGGACGGAACACTGGTACCTTTTAGGCGATACGAGTGTGTGCGATTGTATGGCCTATACGAAGGCGAACGAAAGCCTTAATATCGTTGCAACGGCCTGAGGAAGGATAAACTGGCTTTACCCCTTCAGAGTTGCAAAACGAATAGTGGTGTTGAACTCCTCTCCATTTAATTTTTTTAAAATCATTATAACTGTTTTCGATGAGATGATATATGTCCTTTTTTACAATGAAGTCGAAAGTAGAAGCGGCTCTCTTGCGGCTAGTTTAGCTCTTTGGTCTGCCAATTCGTTGCCCACTATACCAGCGTGGCCAGGAATCCACATAATTTTTATGTTGTTGTTTTCTATGATTTGGTTGCGCATATACGATATCATCTGTGAATTATTTGTGAGATTCAACAGAGATGAAACTGTTGACTTGCTGTCCGTACATATAATTGTATTTATTTGCGTTCTTTTTGCAAAATCGATCGCATAGCAAGGCAGTAGCTTCTGCCGTGTACACTGAACATTAGGGAGGCAAAATATCAACCTTTATGGTTTTGTCATCAATGTCGACGACAGCGAAAGAGGTGTGCTTATCAGACTTGGACCCGTCTGTAAAGACGAAATTCTATGTAGGGCGGAGGGAGGCTGTATGTTCTGCAAACAGTTGTTGGTATGCAGTGGAACTGGTATTATTTTTAGCATGATTTTCAAGGCCGAGAATGAATGATGATTTTTTCAAGTGCCAAGGAGGAGAGCTATCTGGAGATCGAAGTTTAGGCATAGATGTGACTCCGAGTTTAGACGCATGTTCGATACATCTGATGACTGCGGATTTACGACTTGGAGATTTTTTTCGAGATAGTTCGTTTCTTGTTGTCTCATGAAGGATGCTGTTGCTGCAGAGAAAGAGTTTGGGGATGAGTTTTTGAGTTGCGTGTACAACCCTGTCACCGATAGAGGGAATGCCTGCTTCCGTCAAGATGAAATCAATCGGAGATTTAGAGAAGGCGCGGATACTTCTACACACCGCAGTATGGTAAGGTGCCTTGATCAATTTTATATTGCACTTCGCGCAGTTTCCGTAAATCGGAAGACCGTAATCCATTTTAGATAACATTAAAGCTCTCGTTACGTTTATGAGAGTTGAAATGTGGATTAAGCAGTGCTTGGATGATAAATATTTGATTATATTTAATCTGGCAACTAGGCTTTTTCTTATATATGTACAGTGTTCTTTAGAAGTAAGTCCTTTATCGAAAATAATACCTAAGAACTTAAGGCTATTTGTATTTGTAATATTGACATTAGTATAAATTAAATCTAAATTGTTGCAGTTGTGTTTTCTGCATATATGAAAAGTATTACATTTATTGAAAGAAATATTAGCTCCCGAACATTTAGACCAATTAGAAATATCAAGAAGAATATCAGAAAACATTTTTTTTACTATATTTAAGTTTTTGTGTTTTGAAAAAAGAATCACATCATCAGCGTAAATTATATGCGAAATGTTTTTATATTTAGAAATAATTGAACTGATTTCATTGAATGCAATTATAAACAAAATAACTGAAAGCGGAGACCCTTGGGGTATTCCGTTGTGTAGTTCATATGTATTTGAGAAAGTATTACTTATTTTTGTTTTAAATTTACGATTAGAAAGAAAAGATTTTATGATGTGAAAAATTCTACCAGCTCGCCACTTCTCAAGCCGACGCAAAACCATGTGCGCTCCGACTCTGTCGAAGGCCTTTTCAAAGTCAAGGCTCAACGTGGATACATGGTTTCTGGTGGAGAGAGCGGATGAAGCAAAATTTTCAAAATAAAGAAGGCATCCATTGTGAAACGTCCACTTTTGAAAGCCACCTGATGTGGGCTGATTAAGTTATTTTTTAGAGCGAACGACATAATGCGCTTTGAAATTATCTTTTCAAAAAATTTACCCATGCAACAAAGCAGTGAGATAGGCCTGTATCCCAATACTTCCGCTGCATGACCATTTGACTTGGGAATGGGCACAATAACCGCACACTTCCAAGCATGTGGATATACACCTGACCACACGGATGCGAAGTGGTTAGAAATATCTTTCGAATCGAAAATGGGGCCATTAGGGCCATTAATAAACTTTATGGAAGTTTGGGTATAGGAGCCCGAAAGCATTTTAATCAGACCAGACTTTTTTGGGACTTGAAAGAGGAGTAATAGACTCAGAAAGTTGTTCTAAACTCGCTCTCTTAGATTCTTTACATTTTTTCCGAAAAATAGCATTTGCTTTTTTGTATTTGAGCAAATTTGGTTCTGATCTGGACCGTTTGTATTCCACCCACAGAAGTTGTTTTGCGTTTCTCAATTCGGAGAGTTCTGGTGACCAATAAGGAACTACGTTTTTGCGGATCTTCTTTGAGGTTTGTGGTATGCAGAGGTGTGCTGATGTACGTATTATCTTTGTTATAACCGCTGTTTCTTTATTAATATTGTCAGATGTCGTGTATTTGTCAGATAGATTTTCAGCTGTGGAATGAAATTTTAACCAATTGGCTTTGTCTGTTAAGAATTTAGGTTTCGCAACACCTCTATTAGAAAGCGGAGTTGTAAGTTCAGTAATGACTGGAAAATGGTCACAAGTACGGCTTGTTGGTTTAGGAGAAATAGCAGATGAACAGAGAGACAAATCAATATGTGTGAAGGTCCGGTGAATAGCAATGAATAGATTTGTAAATTCTATCCACCGAAGAGAAATAAATATCTGCTTCGGCTGAGTATTTGTATGATACTGTTTTTATTAAATTAAAATTTGGGTTTATATACAAGTTTAAAACTATTTCTTAAAACTCTAGCTCACGTAGGTAGCCTATGAACGCTCGTGATTCGGCGTACCTCGTGTACCTGCTTGTCACTGTATTTAGCGGAAGTACGACTCCTTACAATATCCTTCTTAGAAATACTTAAAATAGGGGATGAAACATTCATCATCGTACTTCCTCGAACTGTTACATTGTTGGGATGTATTTGTTTACTTCTTTGAATCGATCATTAAATTGTCATTCACTAAATTGTAGACAATATTGAGGGAAAACCCTTTACAAATGAGGTTCCTTAAATTAGCTCATTATGAATAAGTGGACTGTATTTATTTAGGTGAGCATGTCTAATGACATGCCATAAATTAAATCTTTCGCGCCGCAGATTTAACGTGTTCATAATTTCATATTTGAACATTCTGACGGGGGCCACCAAACTTACGGGCACCATTCTTCTTCTTATCAATACTTTTTTTGTAACATATAAAATTATTATAATAATTACTATACTAACTAAACTTAGTGCGGTGTGTCCGCTTACATGATGATAGTTAAGCCCTTTCAAACTTATATTCTCATTTTTCAATTCTGTAATATATTTCTTTAGAAGTTCTATCTCACGTGTATGGTCGGTTATGGTTGATCCCAACGGTTGAAGTGAGTCATCTGACGCGGTGCTGATATCCTTCACTAAATTGATGTTAATCTCTTCGCAATCGATAGACTCAATGTTCTGTACGGTAGCTCGTGTGATTCCGTTTATCCGTGCGTCACATCCAGCCTTCAATGTTAATACTCCTTGTTTCGGTAATTCCATATTTTGTTGAGATGTTTTTGTACCTTGTACTTGCGCTGAAGACTTTTTGAAAACATTCCGCTGAAGCTGGATCCAAAATAACGTCATTCGGACTTCGCTCGATTTGTCATTCGCATCTCTCCAAGGCCAATCTCCTTCACAAATTAATTGATTGTCTAAGTTTCTACTACACTCATTTAATGTAGTTTCGGACATCAAATGATACGAATCCACCCCGAAGTTATTAATGACGAGATGGTTGTCTACAAAAATTTAATTTGCTTTCAATAGACTGTAGATTTCCTGTAGTTCATTTCCGGAACATCTTCCAGGCAGGATAAGTTTTTCTGATATAGTTGCTTTAATCTTCTTTAGTTGTTCTTGTAGCTGTGCCGGGCATTCGTCTATTAGCGGCGCAGATCTGACGTGTTCATATTTTATATTTGAACATTCTGACGAGGGGCACCAAAACTTACGGGTACCAATATTCTTAGTCGGCTTCAAGATAGAAATCCGCATGATCCACATGTTTAGATGACTTCTGGTGTTTGGTATCATCCAATAGTGGTAAATTTTGTGTTTGCGTTTGAATTTATACCACTGAATTCTGCTACTTCTGCATCTGTATCGTGTGTGACGTGCTTTACGCCATCGGTATCTGCTTAGATCGTTGTAATTAGTATAAATACGGATGATGCGCTGTACTCTTCTGTTGTGATAACTTTGGCATCCTCTGTTTCGGTAACGACCTTCCTGGTGACGCCTGCTGTGGTGGTAAATATTACCCCGTTTCTTGCTCTCAGGATGACGTCTTTGTTGTAGTTCTTTACCAAAATATGTATTCCTTATGTTGGTTTGCTCCTGTTTGGTGATCCTCCTCATCTTATACTTAGTTGGGTTTGGGAACATCGCCTTAATCACTGCTTCTACTTCGAAGTTTGTTGTATTTATAACTTGCTCACGTTGTATTAATGGGACGTCTTCCTCAGTGGCTGAAGCTATAATCTTAATATTAGTTTTGTACGAGGGTTTTGCCGATCGTTGAAATTGTACTTCCGCCTTCCTTTGGAATTCACTATTACCGCCTTGTCGTTTGCTAACTGCTTCCAAGGCTTGATAGTGCATTTCCAAAAATCCCAAGACATCTTCCAGAGTTTGAATCTCCTTCGGTTTTTTCACATTCTGCTCGTAAAATTGAAGACTCTCCTTGTCCAGAGAATTGCGAGTTATTATGCACCAAATTCTTAAATATGTCAAAGAATGATGCCCACTCGTTGATGTCTCCGTGAAATGATGGAATTTTTATATCCTCTAGCTTTAGCTTTAACTGCGATGTCGTTGCTTGCTCGTCACTTTGCTGCATATACTTTTTAATATATATCCGAATCTTTGTATAGTCTTTCGTAAGATTAATGTAGAGTTCGTAAAACTCCTCTTTGAAGATGAAGGCGTCCAATAATTTCAAGAACAATAGTTTTACCATATCGTAATTTGCATTGATAGTGGAACTTATTTCTTCCATCTCTATCTTTGCCAAATTACCATTGCATTCGGCCATTTCACCTCTGCAGTTTTGTACTCCCCGTATAAACATCTTCATCAGCTCATCCTCCTTGCTGCAACCTTCCACTTTTTGTTGAATTTTCCTAAATCCTGTAGATTGCTGTGGCGCCTCCTGATCCATCTCCATCTCTTGGATTAACGCATTTATTTGCTGCACGTTTTGCTCCGCTGATTTGAAGTAATTACTCGTAAAATAATCTTCATTCGTCTCTCCGTACGCTCTTATTTTTGCGTCGTTCTGCTGGAATTCCTCCCATAACTGAGACAGATGTTTTCTTTCATCGTGTAGTGTTTTTTCCATAAACACTCGTGCTGTCGCTTTTTTAAGTAGCACCTCTATGTCCTCTATGTTTTCTTCTGGCGATGGAATAGTTTGTTTTTTTCTGTCGTCATCGCTGGTGGGAATAGCGCCAGAAGCAGCACTTGTGGGTATGTTTTTTTTTTATAAACCAATGTTGAAGCCTTGGTTACGCTTGAACTACTGTTTGGCCGTAGTTTACGCCTTTACACTATTTGATTTTTGTGTTTTTCTGCACTTCACTTGTTCGCGTTCTTTGAGCTTCTTACGCTCAAGATACAATTTCGACTCAGCACTTGTGGATTTTTTTAAAAACCAATCTTGAAGCCTTGGTTACGCTTTAACTACTGTTTTTCCGTAGTTTCGCCTGTACACAATTAGATTTTTGTGTTTTTTAACTAATGTTGAAGCCTTGGTTACGCTTTAACTACTGTTTCGCCGTAGTTTCGCGTTTTTACTACTGTTTGGCCGTAGTTTGCCTAGACACAATTAGATATTTGTGTTTTTTAACCAATGTTGAAGACTTGGTTACGCTTTAACTACTGTTTCGTCGTAGTTTCGCGTTTTTACTACTGTTTAGCCGTAGTTTGCCTAGACACAATTAGATTTTTGTGTTTTTTAACCAATGTTGAAGCCTTGGTTACGCTTTAACTACTGTTTCGCCGTAGTTTCGCGTTTTTACTACTGTTTGGCCGTAGTTTGCCTAGACACAATTAGATTTTTGTGTTTTTTAACCAATGTTGAAGCCTTGGTTACGCTTTAACTACTGTTTCGCCGTAGTTTCGCGTTTTTACTACTGTTTGGCCGTAGTTTGCCTAGACACAATTAGATTTTTGTGTTTTTTAACCAATGTTGAAGCCTTGGTTACGCTTTAACTACTGTTTCGCCGTAGTTTGCCTAGACACAATTAGATATTTGTGTTTTTTATAACCCTTATATTAACTTGCTTTGGGCGGACTATATATATATATATATATATCCTCAAATCTGCGGCGAGCTTTTTCATACACTTCCACATGAGCTAGAGAGCTGAAATTTGGAACACTGATAGAACTCCGGTGACAATGCATTCTATTAAATTTTGGGGTCCATCAGAGGCGTAGGGGGCCGTGGGGAGACTCGAACTTTTTTTTTTTAAACATCCTTTGGAAAGGGGGGTGTGGAGGCAAAGGGGAGCGCGATGGAGCCAATTTAAAGACCTAACTTTCGTATTTTGTAAGCTACAGGGCTAAAATTTTTCACTTAGGCTAGCATTGGGGAAAAAGAGTTAAAAAGGAAAAAAAAAAAAAAAAAAAAAAAAAAGAGGGAAAAAAGGGGGGAACAATTTTTTTTTTTAAATTCAAAAAAATTTTTTAAATGTAAAAATTTAAGAAGAAAAACTATACGGGCAAATGGGAAAGAAATATCCCGAAAAAAAAACAAACGGCCAAAAAATTAAAACGCAACTCTTAATTTAATGAATTTCATTTTGTACAGTATTTGCCAATATTTCGATTGCCGGTCAGCAAATTCGTTCCAAAAACTCATTTCTCCAATAAACAAACAGGTATACATAGGAAAACCTAACAAAAAATTCCCAAAAATTGTAAGTTATTCGGGGGATATTTCAATTCTTGGAACCAAAGACTTTTGTTCTTTCCCAGCCAAAACTGCATTAATTATTGCCATTTTATTCATTCAAATGAATTTTGATAATGGGTTCCGCGGGTTTTTCGCGCATTTTTCCCTTCCTACCTCTTTCCTTATTTACTTCATTCAAATGAATTTTGTCAATGGGTTCCGCAGGTTTTCCCACACCTTTTCCCTTCCTACCTCTTTCCTTATTGACTTTATAAGCCTTAATTTTAATTATTTAAACGCGCCTTTCCCCCGTCTACCTGTTTCTTTAATGACTTAGATGTACCCAAAATTTGGGAACAAATGCCATTCGGCAAGACCTGTATTTTTAAAATAAAAGAGGTTAGCGGTTACCTGCTACCAACCATACAAAATATAACTTCTGCATAAGACATTTTTATTGACATCCTTAATTGCATATTAGCAAATTGACCAGATCAGTTCCCGAAGAGACGCTGAATTAGAAAGTCCTTAACTTCTACAAGCTCTTCAATACAATTTAAAAAATATTCAAATTGTCCACATAGTGCAAACAAATTTAAATAAACATTCAAAATGCCTAAGCGAAAAGAAACATCTACTCAGCGCACACGACGGCTACAGAAGGCTCGTGAAAAATACAACGAAAATAAACATACTAAATCCACGAAACAACGTATTCAACAACTGAACAAAGATCGCAGCAGAAAACGCGAAAATCTGCAAAATGAATCGCCACAGTCGCGCAATCTTCGATTAGCAGATTTGAAATTACGCCAAACGGAGCGCTCCCGCTTTGAGTCACCGAAATCCCGTAGAGCTCGGCTAGCTGATCTTCGCTTGCGCCAACAACAAAGGATCCATGCAGAATCACCCAAGTCTCGCGCAGGTCGACTGTCTGAATTGAGTTTGCGCGAAAAGCAACGTATTCGAGGAGAATCATCAAAGACTCGTGCGGCTCGACTGGCTGATCTGAGTCTTCGTGAACATCAAAGGATCTGTGAAGAATCACCTACGACTCGTGCGGCTCGACTGGCTGATCTGAGTCTTCGTGAACATCAAAGGATCTGTGAAGAATCACCTACGACTCGTGCAGCTCGACTAGCTGATCTGAGTCTTCGTGAGCATCAAAGGATCTGTGAAGAATCACCTAAGACTCGTGCAGCTCGACTAGCTGATCTGAGTCTTCGTGAGCATCAAAGGATCCGTGAAGAATCACCTACGACTCGTGCGGCTCGACTGGCTGATCTGAGTCTTCGTGAACTTCAAAGGATCTGTGAAGAATCACCTACGACTCGTGCGGCTCGACTAGCTGATCTGAGTCTTCGTGAGCATCAAAGGATCCGTGAAGAATCACCTACGACTCGTGCGGCTCGACTAGCTGATCTGAGTCTTCGTGAGCATCAAAGGATCTGTGAAGAATCGCCTAAGACTCGTGCAGCTCGACTAGCTGATCTGAGCTTGCGTGAACATCAAAGGATCCACATTGAATCACCAAAGTCTCGAGCATATCGGCTGGCTGAATTGAGTTTGCGCGAAAAGCAACGTATTCGTGAGGAATCACCAGAGAGTCGTACTTCTCGTTTGACGGACCGAAATTCTCGGGCAAGAAAACGCATTCTGGACGAATCACCGGACGCTCGTACCTCTCGTCTTTCGGGACGACGTCAGCAAAGGACGATGGCGGCCGAACATATTGAAGCATTCAACAAGAAAATAAATGTGTTCGCCGATCGAATTTGTGACATCTGCAGGAAACGTTGCTATCCAAACCAAGTGGCCAACTGTCAAAATGCAACTACACCCAAACATTACCTTCCTACAAGACTCAAAATAATGTCACGACTGCTGCTCTGCCACCGATGTAAATCACATTTCCATTCCAACAATCAGTTGCACCCATCCAAAGCATATTGGAACAACTTAGACCCCGGGGACATCCCAATGCAAATTGAAGTTCTCTCCCAACCTGAACAAAGATTGTTGTCACGCATCATTCCATTCGTCAAAATAATCAAATTCACTGGAAGATTTGGGCAATACGGTTTCAGAGGGCAAGCAGTTCTGTTCGCCCAAGATATCTTCGAAATTACAGAGTCTCTACCAACAATGTTGCCACGGTCATCACAGACAGCAGGACTCGTCATAGTGACTGAAGAATTAGAAAATCTGAATGTGACGAGAGAATTTGAAATCTCCAAAGATCGTATTAGCACAGCATTAGAGTGGTTGATTGCGAACAACCCTTTATACAAAGATGTCACTAACATTACTAGTGACATCAATATTATCGAAAGCGATTTTGTCAGAGTTCAATCTGATAATGTGGAGAAAGACCACGATATAACAACAGCTATTGATTCATATAAGATTGCAATAAACGAATTTTCACGTATTATTCGTGGATCCTGGCACCAGGGAAATACTGCAATTTTCACATCTGAATATTCCAACAACAATCAATGCTGTGCTATGGCTATTGGCAACATTGTGCGATCATATGTGTTACCTCCAGCACAATGGACATCGAATTGCCTGAATCAGAATATGATTGAGTCAGATACGCTGTACGGAACAGTTCGCATTCTAGCCACCCAAAATAACATACTGATTCCTCACAGCGCATTCCTTTTTGTCAAGAATTTTGACATCATCAAGGATGATTTTAATATGTTCACATCTTCCTTTTCTTTCCATAGTAACGATGATGAGGCCATTTTTGGAAATCTAATGGACTCTGCAAATCCGATTGGAGGTTTGGGCTTTAAACTTGAGGACGGTTTACGTCAATTGTTCCAAAGTCACCGCTCAGGAGTACTAACTGCCAATTCAAAATGCTACGCAGTTATAAAGAGCCACGATAAATACTACTTTGCGGATTCTCATGCTTGCGGTCTGAAAGGAGCGCCAACAAGACTTGATCGGGGATTTGCCTGCATTATTCAGTGCGACACGTTCTCAGAGTTCCGTCGTATTTGCAAACGATCCACTGGGTCCAAAAACGTTCTATATACACTGGATTTCATTGACATGACAACATCTGGTATCGAGCCAATAAGTGAAGAGAATGCGTTACAGCGAGTGGAAGTTCTTACCGGAAGTCATACTGAAACGAATGTCAGCGAAATTCTGCCAGAATGTCAGCAGTTGGAATGTATTCCATTTCAAACTTCACTCATGGCACCTATTGATTCACATCAACCACCAGAAGATGCAATTCTAGATAAAGTTCCAGACAACGGTGAGACTACCGCGCTCAACAAAATAAAGAGGAAGGCAACAAACAACATTGTAAACGAAGCACATGAACTGAGATCGGAAGAATTTGCATGGTTCTATCTCTTCCCGTTTGGTACAAATGGATTGAAAGAAAAGCGTCCGGTAAATATTACGCCTCTAGACTATTTCCAGTACCGCATTATGGGAGACGACATGCGATTTCAGAGAAACGATTATCTTTTCTACGCTCTGTCGATGTACGAGTATTATGCTGTAAAGAGGAACATTAACGTGTGCGGGAAAAAAATTAAGCTGAATACGAACATGGTTGAAGATGTTCATTTATACGTAAAAAATCTGCGCGAATCTGCAGCCTATTGGAGAACAGCGTACAATGAACTTATCGCACATATAAGGTGCCTCGGACCACCGCATTACTTCATTACATTCAGCTGCAATGATCTTTATTGGGAAGACATGATTAAGGCCTTGCTTATCGCTGATAATCAGAAGGATCGAGTTCACACAGACGCATCAATCTCTGAAATACAAAAACTTGTAGAAAAATATCCAGTTGTTGTGAGTCGTCACTTCATGATCCGAGTAAACGCCATAATGTTCCTGCTAAAGTCAGAGGACTCATGGTTCAAAGGCAAAGTGGTATATTATTGGTAGCGCATCGAATTTCAAAACAGAGGCTCACCGCATCTACATATGTTGACGTGGGTTCAAGACGCTCCGGAATTTGATACAGAAAGAGGTATGGAGAGAATTGACGAAATCATAACCTGCGAGTTACCCGAAGATCCAGCATTAAAAAAGCTTGTAGAGGGTGTTCAAATGCATCGCCACACATCCACTTGTTACAAAAATGTATCGCACAGATGTAGATTCAACTTCCCTCGGATTCCAAGTGAATCGACGAGAATCGTTTCATGTTCATCAGATGAATTCATCAAAAATGGTGGACGAATTTGTACTTTAAAACGCAAACCGAATGAAACGTTTGTAAACAATTACAACCCGCACCTTTTAAAGTGCTGGAAGGCAAATATGGACATCCAGCCTTGCGGTTCAAATGAAGCAATCGCTTCTTACATTGCTAAGTATTGTGCAAAGAGCGAACCCACAGGACTTACTGCAGAACTGAGAGAAGCCATCAACATAATTCGAAGAGAGTAACACTTCGCGGAAATTGTTTAAAATTTGCATGAAAATCCTTCACGAGCGACAAATATCAGCTTGCGAATGTGCCTTTCGTTTGTGTCATCTGCGTCTTAAAGAAAGCTCGCGGAAATGTGTTTTTCTCAACACGCGGCTGCCACAACAACGATACAAAGTCCTGAAATTTGTAAATGATGACGCCGCTGGGTTTTGTAACAATATTTTTGACCGTTACACAAAACGTCCGCACTCCCATGAGCATTACAATTTCAACGACATGAGCTTGATGGAATTTGCAATGCTGTTTGAGCCTCACTATGCAAAGAAGCAATCATTTCAAGACGATAATGACGGAGATCAAGATGCATATATCAATGATGAACCAAATGATACTCCTTCTAGTCGACTGATCACTCTATTGGATAAGAGTAAACTAAAAATACGCAAAAACGCAGCCGTCATCAGAGTTCCGTATTTCAACGAACAACACGATCCGGAAAACTACTATTACAGTTTACTTGCTCAATATATGCCACATAGAAACGAAGATGAGTTGATGGACGGTTTTGAAACAGCCAAAGAAGCATTCCTTGCGAGAGAAACAAATCTCAAAACATCGTCTGCTCACATGGAGATTCACCGTGCACGAGACAGACAGCTTGAAAACGCATTTAATCAAGCGCATGCTTTTCGGGAACTTGCGAACCCTATAATTAACGACGGTGATGTTGAAGAATTCGATGGTTTTGAAAATGAAAACGACCCTAGCCTAAGCGATGAAGATTTTGAATCTACGAAACAAGCAATGAACATCGGTCAACGAGATTTGTTCAACTACATCACGAACTGTATAAAAGCTCAGATGAATGGATCAAAGGACCGCATCAAACTTTTTATCACTGGCGGAGCTGGCACTGGGAAAACATTTACATTAAATGTGCTGAAAGAGCAAATCCGCCGCTGTTTACACGGAGAGAAATCTGCAGTAAAAGTGGGGGCACTTACTGGAGTTGCTGCAAGATTAATCCATGGGCGCACTTTGCACTCAATGTTTAAGCTTCCAGTTCAAAAAGATGGACGAATAGTAAATCTTCCGATTCTTACTGGTGAATTCCTTAAACAATTGCGTCTACAGTGGCGCAAAACCGAATTTCTCGTAATTGATGAAATTTCTATGGTTCCATATGAAATGCTGTGCATGGTGGATTCTCGTCTGAAGCAACTACGTGATTCTACGGAACTTTTTGGTGGAATAAATCTTTTGGTATTTGGTGATCTAATGCAGTTACCACCAGTCAGAGGATGTGCAGTTTTTGATCAACCCAAGCGAATGGAACCAGCCACTCATTTGTGGCATACAATGTCTTTTTGTGAGCTCACTCAAAATATGAGATAACGAGGTGATACAACATTTATCGATATGCTAAATGATCTTCGTGTTGGAGAACTGAAGAAAGAGCATCTTCAAATTTTGTTGGGGAAAATTGATTCTGATTTGAAAGGCGAATTTGCTGTGGGGAAAGCGTTACGTATTGATCCAACTAACAAACAAGTAGACGAACATAATTGTGAAGCTTTGGAATACTATCGTAAACAAGGTATCAAAATGGATGAAATCATAGCACAGGATACAATTGTGGATGCAATAAAAAATATCGATAACCTCGATATTCAACAACTGATCCCACAAGATATTAATAAGACAGGTGGAATGCCAAAAAAGTTAACTCTTTTTGTTGGAGCCAAAGTCATGCTACGCTCCAACGTTGACACCGAAAGAGGTTTGGTAAACGGAGCAATGGGCGAAATTGTGGAGATAATTTGGCCATTGTATCGTCGGGCTCAAATGTACGCCCAAGACATTCCAAATGTAAAAGTCGATTTCCAACATATTGGGGAACATATCATTGTACCGCGGGCGGTACAATTCCCTGCTAAATTGTCAACTGGTACGGCAGAACGTCGAATGCTTCCTCTAATACTTTGTTGGGCATCAACAGTACACAAAATGCAAGGATCTACTGTCGATCATGCCGTTATTAATTTGGGAGCAAAAATTTTTGCACCAGGACAAGCGTACGTGGCCCTCAGTAGAGTGCGTTCAATTGAAGGTGTTCGTCTCGAAGAACTGGATTGTGCTAAAATCACCGCGAAAAATGTTTGCAATACTTCGGCGTTGAACGAAATGGAGCGTTTAAGAAAATTATCAAATTACCGATCTAATATTTAAATAAAACTATTTATTATAAACAAATTTTAATTGAGTTTCCTTTTAAAGTGTGCACTTATATCCAAAAAAGTACAACTAAAAATATTGAAAATAAAAAAGGGTAAAAAACAAGTTTTTTAAAATATAACCCTTAAACCGACTAAAAACCAGAAAATAAATTTCCTTTAAATTAATTTCAGCAATTTCAATTTAAAATTAAGGGTTTTTGGGTACTTTCCTCCGAATATCATTGCAGGTTTTATAGTCGCCAAAAACCCTTAATTTTAAATTGAAATTGCTGAAATTAATTTAAAGGAAATTTATTTTCTGGTTTTTAGTCGGTTTAAGGGTTATATTTTAAAAAACTTGTTTTTTACCCTTTTTTATTAACCAATGTTGAAGACTTGGTTACGCTTTAACTACTGTTTCGCCGTAGTTTCGCGTTTTTACTACTGTTTGGCCGTAGTTTGCCTAGACACAATTATATTTTTGTGTTTTTTAACCAATGTTGAAGCCTTGGTTACGCTTTAACTACTGTTTCGCCGTAGTTTGCCTAGACACAATTAGATTTTTGTGTTTTCTTCATGTCACTTGTTCGAGATCTTTGAGCTTCTTACCGCTGGTGGGGGATAGCTAAAGATATAACTTCGAAGGACCACAATGAATAGCAATGAATAGATTTGTAAATTCTATCCACCGAAGAGAAATAAATATCTGCTTCGGCTGAGTATTTGTATGATACTGTTTTTATTAAATTAAAATTTGGGTTTATATACAAGTTTAAAACTATTTCTTAAAACTCTGGCTCACGTAGGTAGCCTATGAACGCTCGTGATTCGGCGTACCTCGTGTACCTGCTTGTCACTGTATTTAGCGGAAGTACGACTCCTTACAATATCCTTCTTAGAAATACTTAAAATAGGGGATGAAACATTCATCATCGTACTTCCTCGAACTGTTACATTGTTGGGATGTATTTGTTTACTTCTTAGAATCGATCATTAAATTGTCATTCACTAAATTGTAGACAATATTGAGGGAAAACCCTTTACAAATGAGGTTCCTTAAATTAGCTCATTATGAATAAGTGGACTGTATTTATTTAGGTGAGCATGTCTAATGACATGCCATAAATTAAATCTTTCGCGCCGCAGATTTAACGTGTTCATAATTTCATATTTGAACATCCGGTGTGTTCAAAAGTGCTTGGGTGCACAATCATTTAATACTGTGAAATTTTCGGAGAGAATGAGGCCTTCCAGAATTTTTCCTCTCTGATTCGGAGTGGGAGAGCCCTAAAGAGGGCTCCAGGCATTAAAGTCACCAACTATAATTATAGGAGTTGAAACTGAGCGAAAGATATGTTGCAATTCTCTTAACGAAAAATTTTGTTGTGGGGGTAAATAAATAGAAATGATTGTGAACTTGAAACCAATGCAAACTTCTATTGCAAGAATGGCAATATCGTATTGTATGGAAATTAATTTGTGCGGGATATATTTTTTAATTATTGTTTATTTGTTGTATTTATTGGCAAGTTAAGGAAATAACTGGCATATTGTTTTGGGACAGCAGCGGAATTATTTACAGCAAGATGGATCTCTTGTAAAAATATAAAGCTCGGCGATTGCTCTTTTATAAGTAATTCAAATTCAATGTAGTTGTTGTAAAAGCCCTTTATATTCCACTGTACAATCTTGAACATTACAGAAGAAAAAAAGGGAACAATAAAAGAGTAAAAAAGTTAAGAGAGTAAGGCCCGGTAACTTATCTCAATATAATCACTGATTATAGTCTCCAATTCTCTTAATCATACTTTAACTCTTAACATCGATAACATATCTCCAAAAAACGACGCTTAACTCAGTAATCATTGATTAATGTCAATTAGAGAAATTCGGATAGTTAAGAAATATTTTCATATTGAAATTTGCTCACTAATCTTTTATCGAACGGACGCGTTTTAATCGGTCCCGCAGAAATAATAAATGACATTGTGAAACAGTAACAAAACCCCCCAAAAATTACGCGAAATAGACGCTAAAACAATTTCAAGAAAAAGAGTGCAAGTGGCGTATCAAAGCCACTGCATATAAAGCAAACAAATAAAAAAGATTTGTGTGAAAAATTATGTCAGTGAATCATTCTCCCCAAAAAACAAGGAATTCTCTTACAGAGAATTCAACATCCCGCTCAAAACAAGAGCTTGAATCAGCATCAGCTAGTGCTAGTGAAAACACGGCAAATTCACAAATAAAAGCTTTTGCCATGCAACCAACAGGTACGAGCAGTGCGAATGCATCGCAACCAGTCATTGTTACCCTCCCCGCCATGAATAGTGCAGAAACAACTATAGCAAAGAATCGATCTGCAGAGGTACTCTTTGCTAACTCTCCCGCATCGCCATCGGACTCTCTCTCATGGAGCAAGCAGTGTCAAACTCCAACACCCTACACCCAGCAGGCAGCTAATATGACGGCGTTTTTAGCATCACAAACAAATTTGGCAAGTACAATTACTACTAATACTCTTAGGCCAGACCCTGTTAAGATATTCACTGAAAATAAAGACCCTGCAAATAAGTTCTTTGAGAACAAAAACCCTTTGTATAAGCCTCAGTCGGCAAATACGAGTAATGCAATTGGCGCAAACACTACAGAGAAAAGCACTCCACGTGCGGCAGTGCAGACTGGCATGCACCGCTACCTGCAAAAGCCAGACCCTACATTGCAAAAGCGCAAAACGACCCCTCCCAAAAATACGAATACGCCTAAGGTTTTAAAGACAAAGCCGAGTATACAGCCCATAAATCTTGGGCAAAATAGATACTCCCTATTATATGAAGAGGATAATTCAGACCCTAAACCCGAGACGTCAAAGCCGCCACCAATTTATCTCAGAGAAAAAAACTCGAATTCCCTTGTGACTCTGATAACACAAATTGTAGGTGCCAATAGATTTCATGTGATGGCTATTCTCAAGGGCGCCATCCATGAAACAAAAATACAAATTTATAATGAGGCAGATTTTCGCAAAATTGTCGATCATTTCGATAAGTGTAAAAAGAGCTATTACACATACCAGCTCAAAAGTAGCAAAGGTCTATCGGTTGTTCTAAGAGGTGTAGACTCGTTTGTCGAATGTGGCGATGTAAAAGAGGCATTAATTGCATTAAAATTCCAAGTTAGATCTGTGTCTAACATTCTAAACAAGGAAAAATTACCCCAACCACTTTTCCGCATTGAACTGGAATTTGACCCTAAGACTCTGCAAAAAAGTGAAACCCACCCTATATACAATTTGCGATATTTACTACACCGTAGAGTCAGTGTTGAGGAGCCGCATAAACGTCGTGGCCCAATACAATGCCAAAACTGCCAAGAATTTGGTCATTCGAAAAAATATTGTACACTTCCCAGTGTTTGTGTTATTTGTGGTGACCTTCACCAGACCCAATTGTGCCCAAAATCGAGAGAAGACGTAAATGTTAGACATTGTAGTAACTGCGATGGAAATCACACTGCCAACTACAGAGGGTGTTCAGTCTACAAAACCCTTAAAAATAAGGTTATTACCGAACCGAAGCCCTTAAGCGCAACAGCTACAAAGAGGTCAAACCCTACTCCAGCCAATTTTGCGCAGATGAAATCATACCCACCACCCCAAGGAAATGGTGCTAACGCCGCATCACAACTACAGATGTTTCTGCAAAACATGTCGCAGTTTATGAACGGCATGCAAACGATGATGCAGGAAATGATACACAATCAAAACCTGCTAATCCAGACCCTTTTAAAAAATAAGCCATTAATGCGATAAAAATATCCTTCTGGAACGCGAACGGCTTATGCCAACATAAATTGGAACTCATTCAATTCCTCAATTCATTCTGTATAGATGTAATGCTAATTTCAGAGACTCATTTGACCCAAAAACACTTTTTTAACATACCCGGATACAAGTTGTATGACACTAAACACCCAGGTGGTAAAGCACGAGGTGGATCAGCGATTCTAATTAAGGACAGAATCAAACACTATGTTTTAAAGGAATTTTGCACCGAGTACTTGCAAGCCACCAGTATTTATCTTGATGAGTACATAAAAGGATTGACAATATCTGCAATATACTGTCCACCCAGCTCCAAAATAACTGAACAGCAAATTCAGACATTTTTTGCAACCCTTGGCCCAAAATTTCTCGTAGCTGGAGATTTTAAAGCCAAACACACTTATTGGGGCTCTCGTCTGATTTCACCCAAAGGAAGACTACTATGGAATACTACCAGCAAACTCGGCCTTGAGGTGGTTTCGTCAGGCACGCCAACATACTGGCCATCGGACAGACGCAAAATTCCAGATTTAATTGATTTTGCAGTAATCAAGACCCTTAAACGAACTCAACTAACCATTGAGTCTTCAGTGGAACTCTCGTCTGATCACACACCCACTATTATCACAGTAAAATATGCGCCAAATTCAGAAGTCAACCCACCCGACAAACTCACCAGTATGCATACGAATTGGCTTAAATTCAGAAAATATATAAGTTCACACATTACCCTACATGTGTCACTGAAAACTGAGGAGCAACTGAATGTGGCAGTGCGTAACTTTACCCTTCTGCTTACAAACGCAGCACTGGCAGCGACCCCAAAAATCAATAACACTACCCAAAAAAAGGAATTTGTGCCACAAAATATAGCTGCGCTCTTAACAGAAAAGAGATCAATAAGGCGTGATTGGCAAAAGTTCAGATCACCCTATCTGAAAAAAAGCTGACCCTCATTACACGAAAACTACAAAATGAACTGAGGGCGAAAAACGAGAATGATCTGCATCAATTCATGGAAAAGCTTACACCGACAAGCTCAACAATTTACTCTCTTTGGCGTGCCACAAAAAATTTAAAACGACCCATTATTGCAGAATCGCCAATTCGTTTACCCAACGGAGACTTGGCGAGAAGTGATGCCGAAAAAGGTACTGCTTTTGCAAGTCACCTAAAAAATGTATTTACTCCAAACCCCCCAAATTCAAATTACCCGTTACCACAGCTCGCAACCAGGTCAAATTTTAACCCACTACTCATCAGAAGAAAAGCACTTATGGACGATATTGCCAAGTTGAACCCAAAAAAAGCTCCAGGACATGACTTAATAACGGCTAAAATGGTGAAAGAGCTGCCATCAATTGCTGTTAGTCACTTATTGCATATATATAATGCTATATTAAGAATAGGTCACTACCCAACTGACTGGAAGCTGTCGCAGATCACGATGATCCCAAAACCGGGAAAAGACCCTACAAACGTGAGTTCATATCGCCCAATAAGCTTACTCTCTACCCTATCAAAACTTTCTTTCTGATCAAAAATTCTGATAAAAATGATGTTACCCACAATACTCGCTAAAGGTGAAATACCCAATCACCAATTCGGATTTAGAGAAAAGCATGGCACAATTGAACAGGTTCATCGCATTGTTGAATTGATCAAAAAAACGTTAGAGAAAAAGCAATACTGCTCAGCAGTATTCCTCGACATCACCCAAGTCTTTGATAAGGTATGGCATAGAGGATTGATATCCAAACTACAGAAACTATTACCCGCAAGCATGCACGTTTTGCTTGACAACTACTTGACCCACAGAAAATTTGTAGTTAAACATAAAAGTTTCGTTTCTAGTAGGTTTGATATTCTTGCCGGTGTACCCCAAGGCAGCGTCCTCGGACCCCTCCTGTATATACTCTATACAGCTGATATGCCCATTTATGATCAGACCCTCATCGCAACATTTGCCGACGACACCGCAATATTGTGTCTCGCACTCAGACGCTAAAATGGCATCACAACACGTGCAACAACATTTGAACACTTTACAGAATTGGCTATCAAAGTGGAGAATTAGAGTCAACGAGTCTAAGAGTGCACGTATAACCTTCACCCTAAGGAAAGACACTTGCTCCATGCTTACAATAAATAATAGTGAAATACCACAATGTACTGAAACCAAATATCTTGGTATGCATCTCGATCGCAGACTCACATGGAAAAAGCACATCGCAGCTAAAATTACACAAATAAAATTAAAAAAACTCGAATTAAATTGGCTCCTCTCGAAGCAATCAAAACTCAACACCACATATAAAATCCTGTTATACAAAAGTATAATTAAACCCATATGGTCATATGGGATCGAGCTCTGGGGAACAGCATCTCCATCAAATGTTGAGAAACTGCAAAGGATGCAGTCAAAAATTCTGCGACAAATACTTGGAGCGCCATGGTTTATAAAAAATGAACACATCCACAGAGATTTATAAATTTCGAAAATATCTGATGAGATACCGAAACGTAATACAAAGTATGCAGATAAGCTAAAATTGCACCCTAATATTCTAGCTCGAACCTTAATAAAACCCACCCGACCCTTACGTCTAAAACGAAATTATTCTATTGCCTTTGAATAGATAGTTCAGGGACACCCTCGTCGATGCAGCCGTTCGTCTATGCCGACATCCAGTAGATGCCGACATCCAGTCAACGCCTACATCGCCTTGATACATACATTAAGTTGTCCAAATCAGTGGATAAGGTCAACTAGTACTATGTTAAATCTGTTATGTAATGTCTAATTATTTTGTTCAAAGTTATTGTTAGTTCTAATTTTTTTTATTTTAGAAGATTCAATAAATAAATTTTATGTAGTTAAAAAAAAAAAAAAATATTGAAATGGATTTGCTTGGCAATTTTTATGAAACTGTTTCTATTAATAATGGCGATATCGGATATTTACCACGACAAGACAACTGGAGGAAGTGGAATAATCGCAAATTTTTTCAGCGTTTTCGTCTTTCAAAAAGGACAACAGTTTTTGTGCTCCGCAAAATATTTGTGCTAATAAAACCAAAAGTAAAGAAATTACGGTATGCAAATGTGTTTTATAACTAAATTTTTCTCTAAAATGGCCACATTTAAGTGTCCACGACTTAACCGCTCGAGACAAACTTTTGCTAACGCTGCGATTCTATGCCACCGGAAGCATTTTACTGGCGGCTGGAGACTTCATTGGTGTTTCCGCTATGACTGCTTCTCGGGTTGTTAGACAGGTTTCTGTTGCAATAGCTAGTATTCGTCCAGAATTTTTCAAATTTCCTAGGAGCCCAGAAGAAATAAGTGAAACTTGCACTTTTTTCGAACCGCAAAATTTCCGCGCTGTTGTGGTGCTATTGATTGCACTCATGTGAGAATACGTCGTCCAGATAGAAATGTTCGCGATGCAAATAAAAAACCATATTCTTATTTTATAAATATTTTCAGTCGGTGGAATTGGCGAAATTTATAGAAACCGAAAAAGTTATTTTTCTATAAACGTGCAAACGATATCCGATAACAATTTAAAGGTATTGGACATTGTTGCAAGATGGCCAGGTTCGACTCACGATTCCACAATATTTAATAACTCAACGGTAAAATTGTTTCTTGAAAGTGAGCAATTCAAAAATTATCACATCATTGGTGACAAAGGATATGCACGGAAAACATATTGTCTTACTCCACTTGGTAGTCCGTCCACAGAGGGTGAAATACTTTATAATGAAAGTATCATAAGAACAAGGAATGTTGTGGAGCGGCAATACGGAGTTCTAAAGAGAAGATTTCCAATTTTGGCTACTGGTATTAGTTTGAACTTAGATACAATACAAAACGTTATAGTCGCTTGTGCCGTCCTGCACAACATTGCTATTGATGCAAATGAAGCTATACCTGCAGTACCTCTACAGGTTAGAGAAATAGTAGAGAACGACATTTTATTAAATAAAACATTTGATATAGAATACCACTATGTCCAAAATTTAGGAGAGCAGTTGCGAAGCGAGTCCCAGAACCCAAAATATTATCGCCAAACTCTCATTGCAAATTTTTTTCAAAATTATAAATTTATTCAATAAATAGTAAAGCAAATGTGAAAAGAGTATTTTCAATTATCTTTATTAGGATTGTTTTCATTTTCAGCTTTTTTAATTTGCAGTGCAGATCATTTAATTTGATTATCTCATAATTTTATTTGTTTTTTTAATTAATTTTAGCTGTGCTTTTTTAATATCTTCTTTATTTTTCTTTCCAAGAGAGAGTTTTTCGATTTCTTCTTTTTTAAATCGGTTGGGTTGTAGCTCTTCCACTCTCCGTTCAAGATTACCTCCTCACTGTGTTGGACTTCGGTCCCAGACACATCATTGGATTCAACTTCGATGACTACATTTTCTTGGACACTGCTAGGAGCTGCATCACAATCATAGTTGATCTGCAATCCGGTCACCGTTTCTTCTTGCATTAAAGAAAGCAATAAAGTTTCTACGTTCGAAGGTTCTTCAGCAGCTTTAGGCGGACCGCCACCCGTACCCTTAGCATTCCTCATCTCGGCAGTTCGCTTCTTTTTGATATTTTGCTTCATATTACGATATTTTTTTCGCAATATTTTCGCGGACCGGTTTTTTCCTGCCGAGTTAGCATTGAATCGGGTGGCAAATTCCTCCTACGCTATAATCTTTTCGTTAGCTGAAACTGCGTCAGTTTTCGGGTTTTCCAAAATTCTTTTCATCTCCTCGACTAAGCTCAGCAACAATTCGCTGTCGCCTGCGCTGAAATTTGGTGAGCGTTTCCTTTTATCCCTGAAAATATATGTTATTAGTTCGCATATAAGTTGTAAAAAAATGATTTCAGATTGCAGATAAATACTTACTCGTAGGCCATTTCTGCAATAAATATAAAAATTCGTTGAACAATTTGAATTTCGTTTATTTAATTTGAACTGTCAAATTGATTGTTTCTTCTTTTCATATTGAAAAACTATCATTCACAATGGAGTGTAGAGTTTTATTCGATGATTAGTTAACGAACCAATAAAAATTAGATAAGTTACAAAATTTAACACGAGATTTAATCAGGCGTTTCGTAATCATTGTTTAACAGTATTTTAACACTTGAGATAAGTTACCGGGCCTAATATTGATTAGCAATCGTCGTCAAGTGAAAACATTTCATGATCGATATTGTTGATAGGTTTAAACGTTGGAGTAGCGGGATCAATGATATTGATATCACTGATAGCTGAGAAATTTTGTGTTGGGATTTTTTGGAAATTGTGTGTGTTTGTACTGTAATTTTTGAAAATTTCTGAATGAGAATAGGTCTTGTTGTTGGATTGTATAATTGGTTTATCATGAAGATCAATTGGAGTAATGTTTGTTTTTGGTAGAGATGAAGTGCTAGCTACGCTAGACGAGTAAGTTGTTTGTGGAGTGTTGATTTTAGAAATAGGTGTTTCGGTACTATTTTTGGTTGCTGTGCTGGCTGCAGTTAGAGATGCAGGAGAGGGAGGGGTGTGTTTTTTTGTAGAATTAGAATTAGTGACTGCTTTTTCTTGATTATCCCTGGCGGCGGAAGCGAAAGAGGTGTTAGGGAGAGAGGGGATTTGTGCTTTATACAAATTCAGTGCTTCGCACATGGAGCATTTGTTTTGTGTTTTAATTTTAAGAATTTGCTTTGGTTGCATGCATTTTGGGCACGTGTTTGATGATGTAGGGTGATCGCCAGAACAATTGGAGCAAAAAATGCGTGTGCAAACAACAGGGGAATGAGGTGGTAAATTGCAAGTGTTGCAATCAGGATTGTTATTGCAACGCTTTGCGGTATGGCCAAGAAGTTGACAAGATTTGCATCTCATTGAGTTTGGGTAATAGGGTTTGACGCGAGCTGTGCGCCAAGAGACTTCAACTTTTTCAGGGAATTTGTATAGATCAAATGACAACAGCACTACTCCAGTTGGTCTAGCTATACCATTATCACCAACCTTTGTAAATTTGAATATGGAAATTACACCTTGATCCTTCATGTTTTCAATGATTTCCTGGTCTGGGACATCGTTCAGGCAAGGGGCATAAATTGTACCCTTTGAATGGTTTAGGCTTTCTTGGTATTTGGCTTGCACTTGGCATATGCCATGTAGCGTTCTTCACTAGTAATAGCAGATTGCCGTCGCGTAGTTCTGATATTGAAATTATTTCTTTACTTACTGCTTCTATGGCTTTATGCACTGCGAAACATGAATATTTAGAGAGGGGTTTTTCAGAATCGGTTGAGGAAATAATAATGAATTTGGGGTTTTCTTTCTTTGTTTGAGGTAACTCAGGGAAATCGAATGGCTTATAAGCGGTTTTTTTCCTTTTGGTGGATGCTAGAGGTTTGAAGCAAGGCAAACCTGTTGTCCCCGAGGTTCGGTGGCCCAGGGGCCATGATGATGAATTCTAATTTATTCAATAATACAATAAGTTTATTTGGGATAGCACAAAAAAAAATATGTATGAAAACCAGCAGGTAGAGAAATTGAATCACAATACAATGAAGGAAAACTGTAGCTAGTCAAACACGTCCGCTCAGGTAGAGTACCAGTCGAAGACTGATTATATTTTTTAAAGATTTTTTAAAGGAACACAATATTGTGGAACATTATTTTATCGTCTCTCTTTCATATTATGAAATAAAATGGAATACCCACATTCAAAAATGTGGATTTTTTTTTCTAAATTCAAATATTTTTAGAAATATTTAATTAATCAATCTAATTAAAATAGCTGATTTCCAGATTAATTTAAAGAAAATCTCTTGAACTTTCTAAAAAATTCAAATTTCCAATTTGATTTGGAAATATTTTAGGAATATGATTTATTTTATTTTGAAAAATAGATTTTTTTTTTCTATACAGACATTTTAGAATTCTCTTTTGGAGGCTTGAAAAAATTTTTGTGGATGCCGAAGGTTGTTTAGTGCCAATCCAATCACTTTACATACACATTTATACCAAAATACCCAAAATTTGATTCCCGAATTTAGAATAATTTTTTCTTTATTATTATTTTGCAATATGATTATAAGAGTTCATAAAATTCTCTACATTCTGTATCAGCCTCCCAAAAAACATTTCAATAATTTCGTTTGCTAAAAAAATTTACAATATTCATTATAGAACATTTGAAATTTATTCCGTTCAAAAGTTGTGGTACTAAAACCGAAAAACCGTTAACTACCATGAAATCAGCGCATCAATGAATCAGTTATCAAATCACATACACCAAAAAGTGTATTGTAATAAAATTTTTTTTTTGATAATTAATAAATAATTATTAATTACTACATCCTTTTATAGAGGAAGAGAGATCAAATTGAATTAACTCTAAACATACAATTTGCTATGTAACCGCATTAATGAGTCGATAATGTGTATGATTTTTTTAATTTGAATTATTACGATAAATGTCTGCAATTTGTATAAAAAAAACTCAAAGTTACAAAAAATTTAATTTTTCAATCAAATTTATTTTTGAAGTAAAAAAAATGCTCTAATACTTTTCAATCTAATATACGCAGTTAGATCATAGTAAAATAATGCCATCAGTAGACGAACGTGCTAAAAGGCCGCACAAGTTATGCCGACGGCATCTGTACCACCAGCATTGCTCTCTCTACCTGTTATTGAAACAGACAAGTTACATATTGACTGGTCGAAGTAATTTAGAATTAAGGAAAAACTATCGTAATAAAGAAAAACCCAAAATATCATTATCAGGATATTCTTGTGTTTATCGTATCGTAAACTAATTAAGGAAAAACTACTAATGTAAGGAAAAACCCGAAATATCATTATCAGGATATTCTCGTGTTATATAACATTGTAAACTAAAAAGGAAAATCTACAAATAAGATAAAGAGTAGTATATAAGAAACCCATTTAAAAAAAGACACAATAGATATTACTGGCGCAGTCGAAAAAAAAAAACCCAAATGCAGCAAATGAAAACACAGCTCATCAGGACATTTGGACTTCGGGAGAGCTACATCAACCTTCACCAGGAAGCATTTAGATAAAAATGTTTTAATGTAAGTAAATTTGAATATGGAAATTACACCTTGATCCTTCATGTTTTCAATGATTTCCTGGTCTGGGACATCGTTCAGGCAAGGGGCATAAATTGTACCCTTTGAATGGTTTAGGCTTTCTTGGTATTTGGCTTGCACTTGGCATATGCCATGTAGCGTTCTTCACTAGTAATAGCAGATTGCCGTCGCGTAGTTCTGATATTGAAATTATTTCTTTACTTACTGCTTCTATGGCTTTATGCACTGCGAAACATGAATATTTAGAGAGGGGTTTTTCAGAATCGGTTGAGGAAATAATAATGAATTTGGGGTTTTCTTTCTTTGTTTGAGGTAACTCAGGGAAATCGAATGGCTTATAAGCGGTTTTTTTCCTTTTGGTGGATGCTAGAGGTTTGAAGCAAGGCAAACCTGTTGTCCCCGAGGTTCGGTGGCCCAGGGGCCATGATGATGAATTCTAATTTATTCAATAATACAATAAGTTTATTTGGGATAGCACAAAAAAAAATATGTATGAAAACCAGCAGGTAGAGAAATTGAATCACAATACAATGAAGGAAAACTGTAGCTAGTCAAACACGTCCGCTCAGGTAGAGTACCAGTCGAAGACTGATTATATTTTTTAAAGATTTTTTAAAGGAACACAATATTGTGGAACATTATTTTATCGTCTCTCTTTCATATTATGAAATAAAATGGAATACCCACATTCAAAAATGTGGATTTTTTTTTCTAAATTCAAATATTTTTAGAAATATTTAATTAATCAATCTAATTAAAATAGCTGATTTCCAGATTAATTTAAAGAAAATCTCTTGAACTTTCTAAAAAATTCAAATTTCCAATTTGATTTGGAAATATTTTAGGAATATGATTTATTTTATTTTGAAAAATAGATTTTTTTTTTCTATACAGACATTTTAGAATTCTCTTTTGGAGGCTTGAAAAAATTTTTGTGGATGCCGAAGGTTGTTTAGTGCCAATCCAATCACTTTACATACACATTTATACCAAAATACCCAAAATTTGATTCCCGAATTTAGAATAATTTTTTCTTTATTATTATTTTGCAATATGATTATAAGAGTTCATAAAATTCTCTACATTCTGTATCAGCCTCCCAAAAAACATTTCAATAATTTCGTTTGCTAAAAAAATTTACAATATTCATTATAGAACATTTGAAATTTATTCCGTTCAAAAGTTGTGGTACTAAAACCGAAAAACCGTTAACTACCATGAAATCAGCGCATCAATGAATCAGTTATCAAATCACATACACCAAAAAGTGTATTGTAATAAAATTTTTTTTTTGATAATTAATAAATAATTATTAATTACTACATCCTTTTATAGAGGAAGAGAGATCAAATTGAATTAACTCTAAACATACAATTTGCTATGTAACCGCATTAATGAGTCGATAATGTGTATGATTTTTTTAATTTGAATTATTACGATAAATGTCTGCAATTTGTATAAAAAAAACTCAAAGTTACAAAAAATTTAATTTTTCAATCAAATTTATTTTTGAAGTAAAAAAAATGCTCTAATACTTTTCAATCTAATATACGCAGTTAGATCATAGTAAAATAATGCCATCAGTAGACGAACGTGCTAAAAGGCCGCACAAGTTATGCCGACGGCATCTGTACCACCAGCATTGCTCTCTCTACCTGTTATTGAAACAGACAAGTTACATATTGACTGGTCGAAGTAATTTAGAATTAAGGAAAAACTATCGTAATAAAGAAAAACCCAAAATATCATTATCAGGATATTCTTGTGTTTATCGTATCGTAAACTAATTAAGGAAAAACTACTAATGTAAGGAAAAACCCGAAATATCATTATCAGGATATTCTCGTGTTATATAACATTGTAAACTAAAAAGGAAAATCTACAAATAAGATAAAGAGTAGTATATAAGAAACCCATTTAAAAAAAGACACAATAGATATTACTGGCGCAGTCGAAAAAAAAAAACCCAAATGCAGCAAATGAAAACACAGCTCATCAGGACATTTGGACTTCGGGAGAGCTACATCAACCTTCACCAGGAAGCATTTAGATAAAAATGTTTTAATGTAAGTACATTTAATTTTAAGCTTCAAACGATATAATAATCAACCTATTAGATAAGCTAAACTGTAAATTTGAATTTGACAGTGAAAAACCCGCTGATTGTAGTCCTAAATCAAACGAAAAAATGATTTTGAAAACATTTTTAAGTGGTATACACCCAAATTTAGCGAGTATAATATACTCTAGGAATATATTATCATTGAGAAACGCATTTTATACTCTTGAGGAATTAAATATGACTCTGAGCTATTCGAGTGAGAAACAACGGACTGTTCCTTTGACGCAAAATTACAGCAAATCTAGAAATTATAGCCAACCTAGAAATTATAATAATCAACCTAGAGAAAATTTGTCTGGCCAAGTAAGGCAACAATTCCCAAAACGATCTGATCAATTCAGACAAAACTATCAGAACCCATTTGGTTAGAATAGGAATCATTCTGGTCAGTTTAGGCAAAATTTTCCAAGTAGATCGAGTCAATCAAGGAAGTCGACCATATTGAAAGTGATACTCACTACGAGCAAGCAAATTTTCGCTCACCCCCCAACAAACCAGTTTTTCGATAGTAGAATTAACTATTGGTAAAGAAAAAATTAGATGTTTAATCGATACCGGTTCTACTTCAAGTTTAATTGACAAAAATAAATTGCCGGAATATAAAAGATTGAAACTTGAAAAAAATATATATTTTCATACTCTAAGTGGAGACACATTAGTAGACTCTGAAATTATTACAGAGCTACCAAAAGAATTTAATGAAGATAGTTTAATGAGTTGGAAACTTATAACTTTTAAAAACAAATGTTTCGATGCTCTTATAGGACAGAATATTTTACAACCAATGAAAGCAATTATCTATTTAGAAAAAGGTTATTTAGAAATACACAATTGTAAAATAAATTTTTTTAAATAAATGCCGTTTTAGTTATGAAGATATTTATTCATTAGAAGAAGGAGAAAAAGAACTAAAAAATTTAGTTCATGATGAGATGAACGTAGAAGAAAAAAGCAGATTAAAAATACTTTTAAACAAAAATAAAGATTTTATTTCTTGAAGGACAGAAATTATCCCATACTCATGAAATTCAACATGAAATAGTGACGAAATCTCAACGACCTATAAAATTTATAGATATCCTCAAATTCATGAGGATGAGATAAATAAACAAATGGATGATATGCTGAAACAAGGAATAATTAAAGAAAGTAATTCGCCTTATAACTCCCCTCTTTGGATTGTCCCCAAGAAGATGGACAACTCACAAAAGAAAAAGTGGAGAATAGTTATAGATTACAGGAAATTAAATGAAGATACAACTGATGATAAATTTCCCATACCCAACATCGAATCCATTTAGAAAAACTTAGTAGATCTCAATATTTTACTACTATTGATCTTGCAAAAGAGTTTCATCAAGTGAATATAAACAAAGTAGATAGGCCAAAAACAGCTTTTTCAACACCTCAAGGACATTTTGAATTCATAAGAATGAACTCTGTACTCAGAGACTACATCAATAAAATATGTGTAGTCTACTTAGATGACATTTTAATCTTCAGCTCAAGTCTCAAAGAGCACATACAAAGCGTGCAAAAGATTTTTTACATATTACGTCAACATAATTTTAAAATTCAGGTAGATAAATGCAAATTCTTTGCAAAAATTACAGAATACCTTGGTCATATTTTAACGACAGAAGGGATAAAGCCAAATCTTAATAAAATAGAAAACATACAAAATTTAAAATTACCTTCCACTCAAAAGCAAATAAATCATTTTTAGGCATAACAGGTTATCATAGACGATTTGTAAAAGACTATGCGAAAGTAGCTCATGGTTTAACAAAATACCTAAAGAAAGATGCAAAAGTAAATGTCAAAGATTCGCAATATGTTAAAAATAAATTAAAAAGGTTGTTTATTAACCCAGAAAAAATTCAGTATTTCTACCGATGTCAGTGATTTCGCGATAGGCGTAGTATTGATACAGGAAAATCATCCTTTAAGCTATGCTAGTAGAACACTTAATGCCCACGAAAGAAATTATTCTACTATGGAAAAAGAATTATTAGCGATAGTATGGGCAGTCAATTACTTTAGGCCCTATATTTATGGAAGCATTTTTGATCTTGCAACGGATCACCAACCTCTAAAATGGTTACAAGCGAAGCATAAAGGAAAAGATATTAACCCTACACCCAGAGAAATCTTCATGTATTTTAATTAACACTATTCATGTTATATTAACATGAAAAACATTTGTACGCAAAACAAAAACAATTCCAAAAAACTACAACTACATTGACAAAAATCGAAGCAAAACGCACACATTATCACAAATGAGAAATTTTTTTTTCAAAAATCAAAATATATTTTGATTTTTGAAAAAAAAATATATATATTCGACCATTCTGTCAAATGGAAAATTTGAAAATAAACAGAAAAAATTTTTGAATTTCAAAACAAATTTGTTTTTGTCGACCTGAACGAAAGAAGCTCAGTGGCACAGCGTGTAGATGCGGAACTTATAAACATTAGGTCCCGTGTTCAAATCTCGTCTGAGTTGAAAAAAGTTTTTTTAAATAGAAATTTTTAGATTTCAAATTCAGATTGGTCTTTGGACGACATGAATTTATGAAGCGCAGTAGCACAGAGGGTAAAGTGATGAACTCAAGATGCGAAGGTTTGGCGTTCAAATCCAGTTCAGTGTGAAAAGGTATCTATTTGAAATGGTAATGTTCATTTGAAAAAAAGGTAAAGAATGGTAAAAAAGTTACTTGGAGGAACTGTGTTTACAATTTTATAAAAAAATTAAATTAAAAAAACTTTTTCCGGAACGGGGATTCGATCCCCGTACTTCCGTTTATGAGGCCGACTGCCTAACCCCTGAGCTACCGGCAATGATTTGAATGAACGCATATTTACCAGTTTTCCCAGTATAATCACAAACCTCTTCACACGTACACATACAAATATAGGAGAGTTTCATTTTTAACAATAGCATCTTGTTAAAACAACCTGAAAGATCGGTTTGAAAAATATTAACCACAAAATTGGTTAAAAATTGGTTAATTTAACACGATTTTTTCTCTGGGTGTAGACTTCAACGATGGCTTCTTAAATTTGGAGAATATAATATAAATATTAGTTACATAAAAGGAAAGGAAAATAATGTTGCAGATTTTTTAAGCAGAATAAATGCGGACACAGGAGAAATTAACGTAGTAGATGACGTTTGGAGTACATTGGCAACTATCCCCTCTCAAGAGGAGGAATTTAATGGCCATTTTCCTATACTTCATACAGTCGTTAACCGTTTCAACATACAAATAATTCAACATAGAAATATATCAGTCGTTAACCGTTTCAACATACAAATAATTTTGACAAAAAACAAAACTAAAGAAAAAGAAGAAATCAACAAGAAGATTAAAATATATATAATTGCTAATGACATAAAAAGCAATAAAATGATAGATATTTGTCGTAAGTACATAAAATCAGGAAAAATAGGTATATATTCTGATCTAACTGAACATCAGTTCAACATAGCACAACAAAAACTCATAGAAATTTTAGGTGCACATATAAAAATTTTTTCAAATGTGAATTTCATGTTAAAGACATGAAAGATGAAGAAGAAGCATATAAACAAATTGGTAACTTTCATAAATATGAAACAGGACATACAGGTATAAATGAAAATTATACAAATTTGAAAAAACTTATCCATTTTTAAAACTTAAAGTTATTAATTCCAAAATATATAAATAATTGCGACACTTGTAATAGAGCTAAATATGATAGGAAACCAATGAAACCAAAGTTTCTTTTGACAGAAACCCCTTCGGATACTAATGAAATTTTACATACTGACACGTACACAAATTCAAAATTAAACTTCATAACATTCATTGATAGATTTTCAAAACACGCTATTGTTATCAACTTAGAAGATAGAAATAGCTAACTTTAGTAGAAAAATTAAGATTGTACTTTTCAATCAGAGGAAACCGAAATTATTGGTAGCAGACAATGAATTTAATTCAACAAATGTAAAAGATTTTCTTAAACAAGAGAACGTAGAAGTACACTGAACAAAACCAAATAGCCATACAGGAAACTCAGATATAGAAAGATTTCTCAGCACTTAAAGTGAAAAAATTAAAATATTAGAAGTTGAGAACCCAAAACTCTCAACATTAGAAAAAGTTTTTAAAAGTGTAGAATGGTATAATAAATCCATTCATACAACTATAAAAGCTGGACCAATTGACGTCATTGAAGGAAAGATTGACAAACGAATGATTAAAGAAAACTTGACAAAAGCAAAAAGAAAAATCATAAATAAGAGAAATGAAAATAGAGAAAATTATGAGAATAATCAAGAAGAAGGATATGTAAAAAAATATAAGACATAGAAATCAGCCAAAATATAGAAAAATTAAAATTGAAAATATTCATCCAATAAATATTGAAAGACTAAATAAATTTTCAGGTCAAATTAATACTGATACTTATGATGTTAGTGAGGCCTCTATCAGCAACCCGGCTAGAAACAACTCAAATCGTAACAGAAAAAGGGTATGCTCAAATTAATACGAACAAACAGGATATCGTAACAGCGTCAGATCTAATAGTACACATAATCGATCCCACTGAAATCTTGCAAATAATAAATAACTAATTAATATTATAGGAACAGGTCATAAATATTTATTCGGTACTATGGACGACGAAGATAAAAAAGATATTGAAAGTCATTTAGCAACTATATATAGCAACTTACATAACACTATAACTGAGCTTAACCATCAAGTTAAAATAAACGATTACTTTACGAACAACTTTAAATATATAAAAAAAGTTTTTCAAGATGAAACGAATTCTACAATATTTTATAGAAATTATGTAGACAGACAACTATTTGCTCACGAACAACTACTAAAAATAAACATACTCAATGAAAAAATTAGTCATATTCAAGACAATGTTGTATCCGCTAAACATGGTGTTATACATCCCAATATTTTAACAAGTGAGGAAATAAATTATTATAAAATTGATTTACAAAAATTAAAATATCTAAAAATTTGCGATTTAGAATATAAATTTAATTTCATTATGTTCATCATTAAAATACCAAAAGAATTGACAATTATTGAATTAAGAAGTATAATTACAATTCCAAATAGTAACTTTAAAGAAATAGAATATGAAAACGTGATTGTATTCGAATATAATAATGCTACATATAAGTACGAGGAAATAAAACAGTTAATGAATTAAAAATTTCAAAACATTGCATACTTACACTATTTTGTTAAACTATAAAAAATAATATAACAGAAATAATTTTTCTACCATTTTAAATATTAATGTAAAAAATCTAAAACTTCATCAAAACTGCGATCAAAGAAATATAATTCTTAATAAAAATAACATTGTACATTTTAATAACTGTTCAGTTAAGATTCTTGATAAAGTATTTACAAATACAAAGCATGTATATCGGCAAAGATTCTATTACCCAAATAACATAGATACAAATTTCACAGATAAAATTACATTAAACGATCTCATGAATATTGATATAGAAAATGTTAACGAAATTGAAGAATTAAAATATCACAAAAATATTTCTTAAAATATATTTACAAGTATAATAATTATCTTTGCAATCATTACAATAATAATATTATTTAAAATTATAACATTATCTGATAAAACTCAGGAGAGTTTTGAGTTAAGGAAGGAAGGAGTTATGCCGACGGCCTCTGTACCACCAGCATTGCTCTCTCTACCTGTTATTGAAACAGACCAGTTACCTATTGACTGGTCGAAGTAATTTATAATTAAGGAAAAACTATCGAAATAAAGAAAAACCCAAAATATCATTATCAGGATATTCTTGTGTTTATCGTATCGTAAACTAATTTAGGAAAAACTACTAATGTAAGGAAAAACCCGAAATAAAATTATCAGGATATTCTCGTGTTTTATTGACATAGTAAATTAAAAAGGAAAGTCTACATATATCTTAATCTGCTTGTAGACATGTAAAAGCAAGATAAAGAATAGTATATAAGAAACCCATTTTTAAAATAAAGACTCAGATTAATTCTCACCGCGATGAACGATATATATTACTCAGTAGCCAAGAGTCCCGGGTTAAATTCTCAGCTCGGCCAAAACGCAAGTAAGTAAATAAAAATTTATATGAACAAAAAGTTCAAAAATATAATATCAGAATCATAAAATATAACATTTACATGCCAAAAATCTAATTTACAAGGAGTGAAAAATACAAATTTAATTTAAAATGAACTAAAAAGGAAAATTCTAAAAATAATAATTTTCAATATTTTTATACCCTGCACACTAGTGTCCAAGGGTATATTGTTTTTCTCACACCGTTTGTAACGCCCATAAGGAGGTGTGTCCGGTATGGAAAAGTATATATATTCTTGATCAGCATCACCTCCTGAGTCCATTAGTCCATGTCCGTCTGTCCGTCTGTCTGTCACTTCGCACGATAACTGTCGTAGCTTTCGAGCTATCGACCCCAAATTTTGGGATTCCTCTTATTTTGGCGAATGATTGGACGGTATTGAAAATGGGCAACATCGGATAAGAGCCACGCCTACCTCCCATACAAAATGGCCGCCAATTTTATATTATTTTGGTTTATCTTGAGAAATACTTAACCGATCGCCTCCAAATTTTGGGATTCCTCTTATTTTGGCGAATTGTTGGACCGTATTGAAAATGGGCAATATCGGATAAGAGCAACGCCTACCTCCCATACAAAATGGCCACCAATTATATATTATTTTCGTTTATCTTGAGAAATACTATGAAATACTATTTACGCCCAAGTCTAAATCGTAGAGAATCGCCTTCTGGCACGCAGGTTTTTTCCAAAGAAAAAATATTCCTTTTACAGGACAGCCACGATCATCAAAATTGTCGCGTATATTCAGCAAGTCTGGTAGATGCTCCTAAAGACAAACTCGCAGTATAGTGGTTCCAGGATCTGTTCAAAGTAATGGTTTGGTAAAAAATGTCAAAAATAGGAAAATGTGAAAAAAATGTCTCGATTTTATAACTGCAACAGAATGTCCCTCATCATCACCAGATCTACACCCATTAGATTTCTGTGTTCAGGGATACATGTTTGGTATAATTTGTAACACATAGCGTCTAATAGTGGGCCGATTCAAAATGCTCTGGACACATATATTGCTAGAAATCAGTTCAGAAAAGGTGAGTGCCACTTCTGAATCCTTTTTTCAACGTTTGTTTCTGCCAATCAAGGAAAACGAGGAACGATTTGAACTAATTCATTAAATTATTATTGTTATAATGTTACACTGAAAGAAAAAACATGTTTTAAATTTTAAACTTTTTTTTTAAATTTGCATTTTTAAACATAGTTTTTTCTGCAGTACATTTATGTTTTAATTTTTAAAACAAATGCTTTCAATAATACTGTTGTTCTTTTCTATTTCAAAAAATCAAAGCATAGTTTTAGGGCGTTTTGTTAAAAAAATTCAAAGTATGCTTTTAGTACACTGAGCGAACAAACGCATAGTAGTATTAAATATTTTTTATTTAAATGTGATTTGAATATTTTAATATTTGGAAATCAGTTTCTCATATAGAAATTCAATACGCGCGTATTTAAATGTTTTCTATAAATAAAAAACTTCATTGCCGCCAGCCATTCTTGAACCTACGACCTCTGCAAATATAAATAAGAAATTCACACTGATCCATCACAGGCATAATTTTTCTGTGTCTAAACTGAAATATATATGAAGCAGCAAATAAACAACGTTTTTTTTGTGAGTTTCTATTTTTAGATTCATAAACTTCAGTTTACATTTTTTGAAGAAAAAAATCAACGCTTGCTGAGCAATCTATAATTGAAATTTCTATTTTTAGATTTGAATACTTCCAATTATAAGACTTGCTGAGCAATATACAAACATTTAGACGCTTGTGAATAATGCCGAAAATAGACGAGTCGGTTAGAGCGCACTCCAAACTCCAGAGGTTCTCGGTCCGAATTCCGGCAAAACTGAATTTGTGGAAAAGTTGTTACAAATGATTCTAAGGAAATTGGCAAATAAAAAAATTGAAAAAAGCAAAAAATAAATAACTTAAAAAAAATGAAAATAAATAATAATAAAAAAAGTTCTTACACCTCATGAGGTGTAGGGTATAAAAACTGTAAGCTAAAAAAATACATTTGCAACACTGAGGTCTTTTACTTCTATATTTGTGATATGTCCGAATTTTCTTCGTTCAAAATTTCACTATCGTTTGGCACAGCTGAAATGAAATGTTAACACACATTCTAAAGATATACCAATTGGCACAGACCCTGAGAAGTTATTCACAAAAAACTGAAAACAAAGATTTTTGTCATATGGAGACAAATCACGGTTTTAAATCAAAGAAATCAAAGAATTAAAAATAGCGTCCAGCCTAATATGTATGTACACTTTTTAGAGTGAAAGTTTTCTAAGTGCATGCATGCATTACATTTGGCTAGAATAACAATGATGTTCATGTTTGGTGTATGCATTAATGATCTACATGCATTGAAATCCACATATTAATGTATTTCTTCACAGTATTGAATTAAAAAACCGAATTAATGTTTAGTTCAAGTCGAGCATTTGAGAAGTTCAGTTTATAAGAAGTTTTACAAATAAGATGGGTGAAATACTATATAAATGGTTTTTTCTTGTACTCGGTAAATACGTTTTTTATTAACCCTTATTATATCCGACATCTCATGCGGTATGACTATATTCACTTGGTCTGATGTTTGTAACACAAAGAAGGAGGCGTTTTTATACCCTGAACCTAGTGTCCAAGGGTATATTGTTTTTGTCACCACGCACAGTGCACATTTTTTGAGGTAAAAGTGGCAAACAATCCGTAACTTTTGAATAGATACATATTTTTGAAGTTTTTTTTTTTATTTTGTAAAAAAATTAGGCGTCTACCAATTTTTTAAAAAAAATATTATTTTCTCATTTCGCAGTGCAAAATTTAAGAAATTTTAAGTTTCAAGTGATATTAAATTACAAAATTAATGGCAAAAAATAAACAAAAACAAAAAAAAAATTTTTAAATTAACATTTTTCCAATTAAAAAAATGTTCTACAAATATTTTTTTAAACTTTTAACCAGAACTGTGCGGTACTGATTACTTTTGTAATCAATTATACAAAAAGTCCTCAACAGTTGATTGCAAAAAATTTGATTACTTTAAGCGTACTCCAAATTTGTTGAGTACAACTTATTACCAAAGCTGGGCATAGTTAATCGAGAATTTAACTTCGTTAATCCGGAAATAGTTAATCAAAAATTTAACTTCGTTAAATTAAAAAGTAAATTGCGTTGAAAAGTTAACTTCGTTAAAAGTTAAATTAAAAAGTTAAAATCTCTATAGAAAAATTTTTTTTTACAAAAAACGCATAAAAAAACATTCTAACTATATACAATTGAATGTCTGCACTCACAGACCCTTTTTTTGATCGATATGCAAATATAACTTAAAAAATGAAAACTTTGTAAAAATTTTACAAAACGAATTTGCCGACGCGCTTTTTTTTTATTGTCACTACGCACCCAGAGTTCCAAGTTGATTGGAAAATGTCGGCGGCGGCTAAACAGTTTCGCGCCGACCATAATCGGCTTCAATCGGCGTGCAAAAAAATCGATGTCAATATCGGTTGAGCCGACACAATCGACTCAATATTTCGCCGCCGATAATGGTTTTCGAAATTAACTGAAACGTTAAAAGTTAACCAAAAATTTAACTTCGTTAATTAACTATTAACGAATTAACTAGTTAATGCCCAGCTTTGCTTATTACTGTAATTGTATTGCAAATTTTCCATGAATCTTAAACTGACATGCAGTGAGACAACACCAACTCATTCAGATAAACATAAAAGAATTTTCATATTAACCCATTAATGACGAGAGCGAAATAATAGGAATTTTTTCAAGATTTTTTCAGGATTACCTAGAAATAACCTAAGAAACGAAATCCAAACTTTTTTTAATTCCAATTCCAAATAGTAACTTTAAAGAAATAGAATATGAAAACGAGATTGTATTCGAATATAATAATGCTACATATAAGTACGAGGAAATAAAACAGTTAATGAATTAAAAATTTCAAAACATTGCATACTTACACTATTTTGTAAAACTATAAAAAATAATATAACAGAAATAATTTTTCTACCATTTTAAATATTAATGTAAAAAATCTAAAACTTCATCAAAACTGCGATCAAAGAAATATAATTCTTAATAAAAATAACATTGTACATTTTAATAACTGTTCAGTTAAGATTCTTGATAAAGTATTTACAAATACAAAGCATGTATATCGGCAAAGATTCTATTACCCAAATAACATAGATACAAATTTCACAGATAAAATTACATTAAACGATCTCATGAATATTGATATAGAAAATGTTAACGAAATTGAAGAATTAAAATATCACAAAAATATTTCTTAAAATATATTTACAAGTATAATAATTATCTTTGCAATCATTACAATAATAATATTATTTAAAATTATAACATTATCTGATAAAACTCAGGAGAGTTTTGAGTTAAGGAAGGAAGGAGTTATGCCGACGGCCTCTGTACCACCAGCATTGCTCTCTCTACCTGTTATTGAAACAGACCAATTGACTGGTCGAAGTAATTTATAATTAAGGAAAAACTATCGAAATAAAGAAAAACCCAAAATATCATTATCAGGATATTCTTGTGTTTATCGTATCGTAAACTAATTTAGGAAAAACTACTAATGTAAGGAAAAACCCGAAATAAAATTATCAGGATATTCTCGTGTTTTATTGACATAGTAAATTAAAAAGGAAAGTCTACATATATCTTAATCTGCTTGTAGACATGTAAAAGCAAGATAAAGAATAGTATATAAGAAACCCATTTTTAAAATAAAGACTCAGATTAATTCTCACCGCGATGAACGATATATATTACTCAGTAGCCAAGAGTCCCGGGTTAAATTCTCAGCTCGGCCAAAACGCAAGTAAGTAAATAAAAATTTATATGAACAAAAAGTTCAAAAATATAATATCAGAATCATAAAATATAACATTTACATGCCAAAAATCTAATTTACAAGGAGTGAAAAATACAAATTTAATTTAAAATGAACTAAAAAGGAAAATTCTAAAAATAATAATTCTCATTATTTTTATTCCCTGCACACTAGTGTCCAAGGGTATATTGTTTTTCTCACACCGTTTGTAACGCCCATAAGGAGGTGTGTCCGGTATGGAAAAGTATATATATTCTTGATCAGCATCACCTCCTGAGTCCATTAGTCCATGTCCGTCTGTCCGTCTGTCTGTCACTTCGCACGATAACTGTCGTAGCTTTCGAGCTATCGACCCCAAATTTTGGGATTCCTCTTATTTTGGCGAATGATTGGACGGTATTGAAAATGGGCAACATCGGATAAGAGCCACGCCTACCTCCCATACAAAATGGCCGCCAATTTTATATTATTTTGGTTTATCTTGAGAAATACTTAACCGATCGCCTCCAAATTTTGGGATTCCTCTTATTTTGGCGAATTGTTGGACCGTATTGAAAATGGGCAACATCGGATAAGAGCAACGCCTACCTCCCATACAAAATGGCCGCCAATTATATATTATTTTCGTTTATCTTGAGAAATACTATGAAATACTATTTACGCCCAAGTCTAAATCGTAGAGAATCGCCTTCTGGCACGCAGGTTTTTTCCAAAGAAAAAATATTCCTTTTACAGGACAGCCACGATCATCAAAATTGTCGCGTATATTCAGCAAGTCTGGTAGATGCTCCTAAAGACAAACTCGCAGTATAGTGGTTCCAGGATCTGTTCAAAGTAATGGTTCGGTAAAAAATGTCAAAAATAGGAAAATGTGAAAAAAATGTCTCGATTTTATAACTGCAACAGAATGTCCCTCATCATCACCAGATCTACACCCATTAGATTTCTGTGTTCAGGGATACATGTTTGGTATAATTTGTAACACATAGCGTCTAATAGTGGGCCGATTCAAAATGCTCTGGACACATATATTGCTAGAAATCAGTTCAGAAAAGGTGAGTGCCACTTCTGAATCCTTTTTTCAACGTTTGTTTCTGCCAATCAAGGAAAACGAGGAACGATTTGAACTAATTCATTAAATTATTATTGTTATAATGTTACACTGAAAGAAAAAACATGTTTTAAATTTTAAACTTTTTTTTAAATTTGCATTTTTAAACATAGTTTTTTCTGCAGTACATTTATGTTTTAATTTTTAAAACAAATGCTTTCAATAATACTGTTGTTCTTTTCTATTTCAAAAAATCAAAGCATAGTTTTAGGGCGTTTTGTTAAAAAATTCAAAGTATGCTTTTAGTACACTGAGCGAACAAACGCATAGTAGTATTAAATATTTTTTATTTAAATGTGATTTGAATATTTTAATATTTGGAAATCAGTTTCTCATATAGAAATTCAATACGCGCGTATTTAAATGTTTTCTATAAATAAAAAACTTCATTGCCGCCAGCCATTCTTGAACCTACGACCTCTGCAAATATAAATAAGAAATTCACACTGATCCATCACAGGCATAATTTTTCTGTGTCTAAACTGAAATATATATGAAGCAGAAAATAAACAACGTTTTTTTTTGTGAGTTTCTATTTTTAGATTCGAAAACTTCAGTTTACATTTTTTGAAGAAAAAAATCAACGCTTGCTGAGCAATCTATAATTGAAATTTCTATTTTTAGATTTGAATACTTCCAATTATAAGACTTGCTGAGCAATATACAAACATTTAGACGCTTGTGAATAATGCCGGAAATAGACGAGTCGGTTAGAGCGCACTCCAAACTCCAGAGGTTCTCGGTCCGAATTCCGGCAAAACTGAATTTGTGGAAAAGTTGTTACAAATGATTCTAAGGAAATTGGCAAATAAAAAAATTGAAAAAAGCAAAAAATAAATAACTTAAAAAAAATGAAAATAAATAATAATAAAAAAAGTTCTTACACCTCATGAGGTGTAGGGTATAAAAACACAAATGCTAAAAAAATACATTTGCAACACTGAGGTCTTTTACTTCTATATTTGTGATATGTCCGAATTTTCTTCGTTCAAAATTTCACTATCGTTTGGCACAGCTGAAATGAAATGTTAACACACATTCTAAAGATATACCAATTGGCACAGACCCTGAGAAGTTATTCACAAAAAACTGAAAACAAAGATTTTTGTCATATGGAGACAAATCACGGTTTTAAATCAAAGAAATCAAAGAATTAAAAATAGCGTCCAGCCTAATATGTATGTACACTTTTTAGAGTGAAAGTTTTCTAAGTGCATGCATGCATTACATTTGGCTAGAATAACAATGATGTTCATGTTTGGTGTATGCATTAATGATCTACATGCATTGAAATCCACATATTAATGTATTTCTTCACAGTATTGAATTAAAAAACCGAATTAATGTTTAGTTCAAGTCGAGCATTTGAGAAGTTCAGTTTATAAGAAGTTTTACAAATAAGATGGGTGAAATACTATATAAATGGTTTTTTCTTGTACTCGGTAAATACGTTTTTTATTAACCCTTATTATATCCGACATCTCATGCGGTATGACTATATTCACTTGGTCTGATGTTTGTAACACAAAGAAGGAGGCGTTTTTATACCCTGCACCTAGTGTCCAAGGGTATATTGTTTTTGTCACCACGCACAGTGCACATTTTTTGAGGTAAAAGTGGCAAACAATCCGTAACTTTTGAATAGATACATATTTTTGAAGTTTTTTTTTTATTTTGTAAAAAAATTAGGCGTCTACCAATTTTTTAAAAAAAATATTATTTTCTCATTTCGCAGTGCAAAATTTAAGAAATTTTAAGTTTCAAGTGATATTAAATTACAAAATTAATGGCAAAAAATAAACAAAAACAAAAAAAAAATTTTTAAATTAACATTTTTCCAATTAAAAAAATGTTCTACAAATATTTTTTTAAACTTTTAACCAGAACTGTGCGGTACTGATTACTTTTGTAATCAATTATACAAAAAGTCCTCAACAGTTGATTGCAAAAAATTTGATTACTTTAAGCGTACTCCAAATTTGTTGAGTACAACTTATTACCAAAGCTGGGCATAGTTAATCGAGAATTTAACTTCGTTAATCCGGAAATAGTTAATCAAAAATTTAACTTCGTTAAATTAAAAAGTAAATTGCGTTGAAAAGTTAACTTCGTTAAAAGTTAAATTAAAAAGTTAAAATCTCTATAGAAAAATTTTTTTTTCCAAAAAACGCATAAAAAAACATTCTAACTATATACAATTGAATGTCTGCACTCACAGACCCTTTTTTTGATCGATATGCAAATATAACTTAAAAAATGAAAACTTTGTAAAAATTTTACAAAACGAATTTGCCGACGCGCTTTTTTTTTATTGTCACTACGCACCCAGAGTTCCAAGTTGATTGGAAAATGTCGGCGGCGGCTAAACAGTTTCGCGCCGACCATAATCGGCTTCAATCGGCGTGCAAAAAAATCGATGTCAATATCGGTTGAGCCGACACAATCGACTCAATATTTCGCCGCCGATAATGGTTTTCGAAATTAACTGAAACGTTAAAAGTTAACCAAAAATTTAACTTCGTTAATTAACTATTAACGAATTAACTAGTTAATGCCCAGCTTTGCTTATTACTGTAATTGTATTGCAAATTTTCCATGAATCTTAAACTGACATGCAGTGAGACAACACCAACTCATTCAGATAAACATAAAAGAATTTTCATATTAACCCATTAATGACGAGAGCGAAATAATAGGAATTTTTTCAAGATTTTTTCAGGATTACCTAGAAATAACCTAAGAAACGAATTCCAAACTTTTTTTAATTCCAATTCCAAATAGTAACTTTAAAGAAATAGAATATGAAAACGAGATTGTATTCGAATATAATAATGCTACATATAAGTACGAGGAAATAAAACAGTTAATGAATTAAAAATTTCAAAACATTGCATACTTACACTATTTTGTAAAACTATAAAAAATAATATAACAGAAATAATTTTTCTACCATTTTAAATATTAATGTAAAAAATCTAAAACTTCATCAAAACTGCGATCAAAGAAATATAATTCTTAATAAAAATAACATTGTACATTTTAATAACTGTTCAGTTAAGATTCTTGATAAAGTATTTACAAATACAAAGCATGTATATCGGCAAAGATTCTATTACCCAAATAACATAGATTCAAATTTCACAGATAAAATTACATTAAACGATCTCATGAATATTGATATAGAAAATGTTAACGAAATTGAAGAATTAAAATATCACAAAAATATTTCTTAAAATATATTTACAAGTATAATAATTATCTTTGCAATCATTACAATAATAATATTATTTAAAATTATAACATTATCTGATAAAACTCAGGAGAGTTTTGAGTTAAGGAAGGAAGGAGTTATGCCGACGGCCTCTGTACCACCAGCGTTGCTCTCTCTACCTGTTATTGAAACAGACCAGTTACCTATTGACTGGTCGAATTAATTTATAATTAAGGAAAAACTATCGAAATAAAGAAAAACCCAAAATATCATTATCAGGATATTCTTGTGTTTATCGTATCGTAAACTAATTAAGGAAAAACTACTAATGTAAGGAAAAACCCGAAATTAAATTATCAGGATATTCTCATTTTTAAAATAAAGACTCAGATTAATTCTCACCGCGATGAACGATATATATTACTCAGTAGCCAAGAGTCCCGGGTTAAATTCTCAGCTCGGCCAAAACGCAAGTAAGTAAATAAAAATTTATATGAACAAAAAGTTCAAAAATATAATATCAGAATCATAAAATATAACATTTACATGCCAAAAATCTAATTTACAAGGAGTGAAAAATACAAATTTAATTTAAAATGAACTAAAAAGGAAAATTCTAAAAATAATAATTCTCAATATTTTTATACCCTGCACACTAGTGTCCAAGGGTATATTGTTTTTCTCACACCGTTTGTAACGCCCATAAGGAGGTGTGTCCGGTATGGAAAAGTATATATATTCTTGATCAGCATCACCTCCTGAGTCCATTAGTCCATGTCCGTCTGTCTGTCACTTCGCACGATAACTGTCGTAGCTTTCGAGCTATCGACCCCAAATTTTGGGATTCCTCTTATTTTGGCGAATGATGGGACGGTATTGAAAATGGGCAACATCGGATAAGAGGCACGCCTACCTCCCATACAAAATGGCCGCCAATTTTATATTATTTTGGTTTATCTTGAGAAATACTTAACCGATCGCCTCCAAATTTTGGGATTCCTCTTATTTTGGCGAATTGTTGGACCGTATTGAAAATGGGCAATATCGGATAAGAGCAACGCCTACCTCCCATACAAAATGGCCACCAATTATATATTATTTTCGTTTATCTTGAGAAATACTATGAAATACTATTTACGCCCAAGTCTAAATCGTAGAGAATCGCCTTCTGGCACGCAGGTTTTTTCCAAAGAAAAAATATTCCTTTTACAGGACAGCCACGATCATCAAAATTGTCGCGTATATTCAGCAAGTCTGGTAGATGCTCCTAAAGACAAACTCGCAGTATAGTGGTTCCAGGATCTGTTCAAAGTAATGGTTTGGTAAAAAATGTCAAAAATAGGAAAATGTGAAAAAAATGTCTCGATTTTATAACTGCAACAGAATGTCCCTCATCATCACCAGATCTACACCCATTAGATTTCTGTGTTCAGGGATACATGTTTGGTATAATTTGTAACACATAGCGTCTAATAGTGGGCCGATTCAAAATGCTCTGGACACATATATTGCTAGAAATCAGTTCAGAAAAGGTGAGTGCCACTTCTGAATCCTTTTTTCAACGTTTGTTTCTGCCAATCAAGGAAAACGAGGAACGATTTGAACTAATTCATTAAATTATTATTGTTATAATGTTACACTGAAAGAAAAAACATGTTTTAAATTTTAAACTTTTTTTTTAAATTTGCATTTTTAAACATAGTTTTTTCTGCAGTACATTTATGTTTTAATTTTTAAAACAAATGCTTTCAATAATACTGTTGTTCTTTTCTATTTCAAAAAATCAAAGCATAGTTTTAGGGCGTTTTGTTAAAAAAATTCAAAGTATGCTTTTAGTACACTGAGCGAACAAACGCATAGTAGTATTAAATATTTTTTATTTAAATGTGATTTGAATATTTTAATATTTGGAAATCAGTTTCTCATATAGAAATTCAATACGCGCGTATTTAAATGTTTTCTATAAATAAAAAACTTCATTGCCGCCAGCCATTCTTGAACCTACGACCTCTGCAAATATAAATAAGAAATTCACACTGATCCATCACAGGCATAATTTTTCTGTGTCTAAACTGAAATATATATGAAGCAGAAAATAAACAACGTTTTTTTTTGTGAGTTTCTATTTTTAGATTCGAAAACTTCAGTTTACATTTTTTGAAGAAAAAAATCAACGCTTGCTGAGCAATCTATAATTGAAATTTCTATTTTTAGATTTGAATACTTCCAATTATAAGACTTGCTGAGCAATATACAAACATTTAGACGCTTGTGAATAATGCCGGAAATAGACGAGTCGGTTAGAGCGCACTCCAAACTCCAGAGGTTCTCGGTCCGAATTCCGGCAAAACTGAATTTGTGGAAAAGTTGTTACAAATGATTCTAAGGAAATTGGCAAATAAAAAAATTGAAAAAAGCAAAAAATAAATAACTTAAAAAAAATGAAAATAAATAATAATAAAAAAAGTTCTTACACCTCATGAGGTGTAGGGTATAAAAACACAAATGCTAAAAAAATACATTTGCAACACTGAGGTCTTTTACTTCTATATTTGTGATATGTCCGAATTTTCTTCGTTCAAAATTTCACTATCGTTTGGCACAGCTGAAATGAAATGTTAACACACATTCTAAAGATATACCAATTGGCACAGACCCTGAGAAGTTATTCACAAAAAACTGAAAACAAAGATTTTTGTCATATGGAAACAAATCACGGTTTTAAATCAAAGAAATCAAAGAATTAAAAATAGCGTCCAGCCTAATATGTATGTACACTTTTTAGAGTGAAAGTTTTCTAAGTGCATGCATGCATTACATTTGGCTAGAATAACAATGATGTTCATGTTTGGTGTATGCATTAATGATCTACATGCATTGAAATCCACATATTAATGTATTTCTTCACAGTATTGAATTAAAAAACCGAATTAATGTTTAGTTCAAGTCGAGCATTTGAGAAGTTCAGTTTATAAGAAGTTTTACAAATAAGATGGGTGAAATACTATATAAATGGTTTTTTCTTGTACTCGGTAAATACGTTTTTTATTAACCCTTATTATATCCGACATCTCATGCGGTATGACTATATTCACTTGGTCTGATGTTTGTAACACAAAGAAGGAGGCGTTTTTATACCCTGCACCTAGTGTCCAAGGGTATATTGTTTTTGTCACCACGTACAGTGCACATTTTTTGAGGTAAAAGTGGCAAACAATCCGTAACTTTTGAATAGATACATATTTTTGAAGTTTTTTTTTTTATTTTGTAAAAAAATTAGGCGTCTACCAATTTTTTAAAAAAAATATTATTTTCTCATTTCGCAGTGCAAAATTTAAGAAATTTTAAGTTTCAAGTGATATTAAATTACAAAATTAATGGCAAAAAATAAGCAAAAACAAAAAAAAAAATTTTAAATTAACATTTTTCCAATTAAAAAAATGTTCTACAAATATTTTTTTAAACTTTTAACCAGAACTGTGCGGTACTGATTACTTTTGTAATCAATTATACAAAAAGTCCTCAACAGTTGATTGCAAAAAATTTGATTACTTTAAGCGTACTCCAAATTTGTTGAGTACAACTTATTACCAAAGCTGGGCATAGTTAATCGAGAATTTAACTTCGTTAATCCGGAAATAGTTAATCAAAAATTTAACTTCGTTAAATTAAAAAGTAAATTGCGTTGAAAAGTTAACTTCGTTAAAAGTTAAATTAAAAAGTTAAAATCTCTATAGAAAAATTTTTTTTTCCAAAAAACGCATAAAAAAACATTCTAACTATATACAATTGAATGTCTGCACTCACAGACCCTTTTTTTTGATCGATATGCAAATATAACTTAAAAAATGAAAACTTTGTAAAAATTTTACAAAACGAATTTGCCGACGCGCTTTTTTTTTTATTGTCACTACGCACCCAGAGTTCCAAGTTGATTGGAAAATGTCGGCGGCGGCTAAACAGTTTCGCGCCGACCATAATCGGCTTCAATCGGCGTGCAAAAAAATCGATGTCAATATCGGTTGAGCCGACACAATCGACTCAATATTTCGCCGCCGATAATGGTTTTCGAAATTAACTGAAACGTTAAAAGTTAACCAAAAATTTAACTTCGTTAATTAACTATTAACGAATTAACTAGTTAATGCCCAGCTTTGCTTATTACTGTAATTGTATTGCAAATTTTCCATGAATCTTAAACTGACATGCAGTGAGACAACACCAACTCATTCAGATAAACATAAAAGAATTTTCATATTAACCCATTAATGACGAGAGCGAAATAATAGGAATTTTTTCAAGATTTTTTCAGGATTACCTAGAAATAACCTAAGAAACGAATTCCAAACTTTTTTTAATTCCAATTCCAAATAGTAACTTTAAAGAAATAGAATATGAAAACGAGATTGTATTCGAATATAATAATGCTACATATAAGTACGAGGAAATAAAACAGTTAATGAATTAAAAATTTCAAAACATTGCATACTTACACTATTTTGTAAAACTATAAAAAATAATATAACAGAAATAATTTTTCTACCATTTTAAATATTAATGTAAAAAATCTAAAACTTCATCAAAACTGCGATCAAAGAAATATAATTCTTAATAAAAATAACATTGTACATTTTAATAACTGTTCAGTTAAGATTCTTGATAAAGTATTTACAAATACAAAGCATGTATATCGGCAAAGATTCTATTACCCAAATAACATAGATACAAATTTCACAGATAAAATTACATTAAACGATCTCATGAATATTGATATAGAAAATGTTAACGAAATTGAAGAATTAAAATATCACAAAAATATTTCTTAAAATATATTTACAAGTATAATAATTATCTTTGCAATCATTACAATAATAATATTATTTAAAATTATAACATTATCTGATAAAACTCAGGAGAGTTTTGAGTTAAGGAAGGAAGGAGTTATGCCGACGGCCTCTGTACCACCAGCATTGCTCTCTCTACCTGTTATTGAAACAGACCAGTTACCTATTGACTGGTCGAAGTAATTTATAATTAAGGAAAAACTATCGAAATAAAGAAAAACCCAAAATATCATTATCAGGATATTCTTGTGTTTATCGTATCGTAAACTAATTAAGGAAAAACTACTAATGTAAGGAAAAACCCGAAATAAAATTATCAGGATATTCTCGTGTTTTATTGACATAGTAAATTAAAAAGGAAAGTCTACATATATCTTAATCTGCTTGTAGACATGTAAAAGCAAGATAAAGAATAGTATATAAGAAACCCATTTTTAAAATAAAGACTCAGATTAATTCTCACCGCGATGAACGATATATATTACTCAGTAGCCAAGAGTCCCGGGTTAAATTCTCAGCTCGGCCAAAACGCAAGTAAGTAAATAAAAATTTATATGAACAAAAAGTTCAAAAATATAATATCAGAATCATAAAATATAACATTTACATGCCAAAAATCTAATTTACAAGGAGTGAAAAATACAAATTTAATTTAAAATGAACTAAAAAGGAAAATTCTAAAAATAATAATTCTCAATATTTTTATACCCTGCACACTAGTGTCCAAGGGTATATTGTTTTTCTCACACCGTTTGTAACGCCCATAAGGAGGTGTGTCCGGTATGGAAAAGTATATATATTCTTGATCAGCATCACCTCCTGAGTCCATTAGTCCATGTCCGTCTGTCCGTCTGTCTGTCACTTCGCACGATAACTGTCGTAGCTTTCGAGCTATCGACCCCAAATTTTGGGATTCCTCTTATTTTGGCGAATGATTGGACGGTATTGAAAATGGGCAACATCGGATAAGAGCCACGCCTACCTCCCATACAAAATGGCCGCCAATTTTATATTATTTTGGTTTATCTTGAGAAATACTTAACCGATCGCCTCCAAATTTTGGGATTCCTCTTATTTTGGCGAATTGTTGGACCGTATTGAAAATGGGTAACATCGGATAAGAGCAACGCCTACCTCCCATACAAAATGGCCGCCAATTATATATTATTTTCGTTTATCTTGAGAAATACTATGAGATACTATTTACGCCCAAGTCTAAATCGTAGAGAATCGCCTTCTGGCACGCAGGTTTTTTCCAAAGAAAAAATATTCCTTTTACAGGACAGCCACGATCATCAAAATTGTCGCGTATATTCAGCAAGTCTGGTAGATGCTCCTAAAGACAAACTCGCAGTATAGTGGTTCCAGGATCTGTTCAAAGTAATGGTTTGGTAAAAAATGTCAAAAATAGGAAAATGTGAAAAAAATGTCTCGATTTTATAACTGCAACAGAATGTCCCTCATCATCACCAGATCTACACCCATTAGATTTCTGTGTTCAGGGATACATGTTTGGTATAATTTGTAACACATAGCGTCTAATAGTGGGCCGATTCAAAATGCTCTGGACACATATATTGCTAGAAATCAGTTCAGAAAAGGTGAGTGCCACTTCTGAATCCTTTTTTCAACGTTTGTTTCTGCCAATCAAGGAAAACGAGGAACGATTTGAACTAATTCATTAAATTATTATTGTTATAATGTTACACTGAAAGAAAAAACATGTTTTAAATTTTAAACTTTTTTTTTAAATTTGCATTTTTAAACATAGTTTTTTCTGCAGTACATTTATGTTTTAATTTTTAAAACAAATGCTTTCAATAATACTGTTGTTCTTTTCTATTTCAAAAAATCAAAGCATAGTTTTAGGGCGTTTTGTTAAATAATTCAAAGTATGCTTTTAGTACACTGAGCGAACAAACGCATAGTAGTATTAAATATTTTTTATTTAAATGTGATTTGAATATTTTAATATTTGGAAATCAGTTTCTCATATAGAAATTCAATACGCGCGTATTTAAATGTTTTCTATAAATAAAAAACTTCATTGCCGCCAGCCATTCTTGAACCTACGACCTCTGCAAATATAAATAAGAAATTCACACTGATCCATCACAGGCATAATTTTTCTGTGTCTAAACTGAAATATATATGAAGCAGAAAATAAACAACGTTTTTTTTTGTGAGTTTCTATTTTTAGATTCGAAAACTTCAGTTTACATTTTTTGAAGAAAAAAATCAACGCTTGCTGAGCAATCTATAATTGAAATTTCTATTTTTAGATTTGAATACTTCCAATTATAAGACTTGCTGAGCAATATACAAACATTTAGACGCTTGTGAATATTGCCGGAAATAGACGAGTCGGTTAGAGCGCACTCCAAACTCCAGAGGTTCTCGGTCCGAATTCCGGCAAAACTGAATTTGTGGAAAAGTAGTTACAAATGATTCTAAGGAAATTGGCAAATAAAAAAATTGAAAAAAGCAAAAAATAAATAACTTAAAAAAAATGAAAATAAATAATAATAAAAAAAGTTCTTACACCTCATGAGGTGTAGGGTATAAAAACACAAATGCTAAAAAAATACATTTGCAACACTGAGGTCTTTTACTTCTATATTTGTGATATGTCCGAATTTTCTTCGTTCAAAATTTCACTATCGTTTGGCACAGCTGAAATGAAATGTTAACACACATTCTAAAGATATACCAATTGGCACAGACCCTGAGAAGTTATTCACAAAAAACTGAAAACAAAGATTTTTGTCATATGGAGACAAATCACGGTTTTAAATCAAAGAAATCAAAGAATTAAAAATAGCGTCCAGCCTAATATGTATGTACACTTTTTAGAGTGAAAGTTTTCTAAGTGCATGCATGCATTACATTTGGCTAGAATAACAATGATGTTCATGTTTGGTGTATGCATTAATGATCTACATGCATTGAAATCCACATATTAATGTATTTCTTCACAGTATTGAATTAAAAAACCGAATTAATGTTTAGTTCAAGTCGAGCATTTGAGAAGTTCAGTTTATAAGAAGTTTTACAAATAAGATGGGTGAAATACTATATAAATGGTTTTTTCTTGTACTCGGTAAATACGTTTTTTATTAACCCTTATTATATCCGACATCTCATGCGGTATGACTATATTCACTTGGTCTGATGTTTGTAACACAAAGAAGGAGGCGTTTTTATACCCTGCACCTAGTGTCCAAGGGTATATTGTTTTTGTCACCACGCACAGTGCACATTTTTTGAGGTAAAAGTGGCAAACAATCCGTAACTTTTGAATAGATACATATTTTTGAAGTTTTTTTTTTTATTTTGTAAAAAAATTAGGCGTCTACCAATTTTTTAAAAAAAATATTATTTTCTCATTTCGCAGTGCAAAATTTAAGAAATTTTAAGTTTCAAGTGATATTAAATTACAAAATTAATGGCAAAAAATAAACAAAAACAAAAAAAAAATTTTTAAATTAACATATTTCCAATTAAAAAAATGTTCTACAAATATTTTTTTAAACTTTTAACCAGAACTGTGCGGTACTGATTACTTTTGTAATCAATTATACAAAAAGTCCTCAACAGTTGATTGCAAAAAATTTGATTACTTTAAGCGTACTCCAAATTTGTTGAGTACAACTTATTACCAAAGCTGGGCATAGTTAATCGAGAATTTAACTTCGTTAATCCGGAAATAGTTAATCAAAAATTTAACTTCGTTAAATTAAAAAGTAAATTGCGTTGAAAAGTTAACTTCGTTAAAAGTTAAATTAAAAAGTTAAAATCTCTATAGAAAAATTTTTTTTTCCAAAAAACGCATAAAAAAACATTCTAACTATATACAATTGAATGTCTGCACTCACAGACCCTTTTTTTGATCGATATGCAAATATAACTTAAAAAATGAAAACTTTGTAAAAATTTTACAAAACGAATTTGCCGACGCGCTTTTTTTTTATTGTCACTACGCACCCAGAGTTCCAAGTTGATTGGAAAATGTCGGCGGCGGCTAAACAGTTTCGCGCCGACCATAATCGGCTTCAATCGGCGTGCAAAAAAATCGATGTCAATATCGGTTGAGCCGACACAATCGACTCAATATTTCGCCGCCGATAATGGTTTTCGAAATTAACTGAAACGTTAAAAGTTAACCAAAAATTTAACTTCGTTAATTAACTATTAACGAATTAACTAGTTAATGCCCAGCTTTGCTTATTACTGTAATTGTATTGCAAATTTTCCATGAATCTTAAACTGACATGCAGTGAGACAACACCAACTCATTCAGATAAACATAAAAGAATTTTCATATTAACCCATTAATGACGAGAGCGAAATAATAGGAATTTTTTCAAGATTTTTTCAGGATTACCTAGAAATAACCTAAGAAACGAATTCCAAACTTTTTTTAATTCCAATTCCAAATAGTAACTTTAAAGAAATAGAATATGAAAACGAGATTGTATTCGAATATAATAATGCTACATATAAGTACGAGGAAATAAAACAGTTAATGAATTAAAAATTTCAAAACATTGCATACTTACACTATTTTGTAAAACTATAAAAAATAATATAACAGAAATAATTTTTCTACCATTTTAAATATTAATGTAAAAAATCTAAAACTTCATCAAAACTGCGATCAAAGAAATATAATTCTTAATAAAAATAACATTGTACATTTTAATAACTGTTCAGTTAAGATTCTTGATAAAGTATTTACAAATACAAAGCATGTATATCGGCAAAGATTCTATTACCCAAATAACATAGATACAAATTTCACAGATAAAATTACATTAAACGATCTCATGAATATTGATATAGAAAATGTTAACGAAATTGAAGAATTAAAATATCACAAAAATATTTCTTAAAATATATTTACAAGTATAATAATTATCTTTGCAATCATTACAATAATAATATTATTTAAAATTATAACATTATCTGATAAAACTCAGGAGAGTTTTGAGTTAAGGAAGGAAGGAGTTATGCCGACGGCCTCTGTACCACCAGCATTGCTCTCTCTACCTGTTATTGAAACAGACCAATTGACTGGTCGAAGTAATTTATAATTAAGGAAAAACTATCGAAATAAAGAAAAACCCAAAATATCATTATCAGGATATTCTTGTGTTTATCGTATCGTAAACTAATTAAGGAAAAACTACTAATGTAAGGAAAAACCCGAAATAAAATTATCAGGATATTCTCGTGTTTTATTGACATAGTAAATTAAAAAGGAAAGTCTACATATATCTTAATCTGCTTGTAGACATGTAAAAGCAAGATAAAGAATAGTATATAAGAAACCCATTTTTAAAATAAAGACTCAGATTAATTCTCACCGCGATGAACGATATATATTACTCAGTAGCCAAGAGTCCCGGGTTAAATTCTCAGCTCGGCCAAAACGCAAGTAAGTAAATAAAAATTTATATGAACAAAAAGTTCAAAAATATAATATCAGAATCATAAAATATAACATTTACATGCCAAAAATCTAATTTACAAGGAGTGAAAAATACAAATTTAATTTAAAATGAACTAAAAAGGAAAATTCTAAAAATAATAATTCTCAATATTTTTATACCCTGCACACTAGTGTCCAAGGGTATATTGTTTTTCTCACACCGTTTGTAACGCCCATAAGGAGGTGTGTCCGGTATGGAAAAGTATATATATTCTTGATCAGCATCACCTCCTGAGTCCATTAGTCCATGTCCGTCTGTCCGTCTGTCTGTCACTTCGCACGATAACTGTCGTAGCTTTCGAGCTATCGACCCCAAATTTTGGGATTCCTCTTATTTTGGCGAATGATTGGACGGTATTGAAAATGGGCAACATCGGATAAGAGCCACGCCTACCTCCCATACAAAATGGCCGCCAATTTTATATTATTTTGGTTTATCTTGAGAAATACTTAACCGATCGCCTCCAAATTTTGGGATTCCTCTTATTTTGGCGAATTGTTGGACCGTATTGAAAATGGGCAACATCGGATAAGAGCAACGCCTACCTCCCATACAAAATGGCCGCCAATTATATATTATTTTCGTTTATCTTGAGAAATACTATGAAATACTATTTACGCCCAAGTCTAAATCGTAGAGAATCGCCTTCTGGCACGCAGGTTTTTTCCAAAGAAAAAATATTCCTTTTACAGGACAGCCACGATCATCAAAATTGTCGCGTATATTCAGCAAGTCTGGTAGATGCTCCTAAAGATAAACTCGCAGTATAGTGGTTCCAGGATCTGTTCAAAGTAATGGTTTGGTAAAAAATGTCAAAAATAGGAAAATGTGAAAAAAATGTCTCGATTTTATAACTGCAACAGAATGTCCCTCATCATCACCAGATCTACACCCATTAGATTTCTGTGTTCAGGGATACATGTTTGGTATAATTTGTAACACATAGCGTCTAATAGTGGGCCGATTCAAAATGCTCTGGACACATATATTGCTAGAAATCAGTTCAGAAAAGGTGAGTGCCACTTCTGAATCCTTTTTTCAACGTTTGTTTTTGCCAATCAAGGAAAACGAGGAACGATTTGAACTAATTCATTAAATTATTATTGTTATAATGTTACACTGAAAGAAAAAACATGTTTTAAATTTTAAACTTTTTTTTTAAATTTGCATTTTTAAACATAGTTTTTTCTGCAGTACATTTATGTTTTAATTTTTAAAACAAATGCTTTCAATAATACTGTTGTTCTTTTCTATTTCAAAAAATCAAAGCATAGTTTTAGGGCGTTTTGTTAAAAAATTCAAAGTATGCTTTTAGTACACTGAGCGAACAAACGCATAGTAGTATTAAATATTTTTTATTTAAATGTGATTTGAATATTTTAATATTTGGAAATCAGTTTCTCATATATAAATTCAATACGCGCGTATTTAAATGTTTTCTATAAATAAAAAACTTCATTGCCGCCAGCCATTCTTGAACCTACGACCTCTGCAAATATAAATAAGAAATTCACACTGATCCATCACAGGCATAATTTTTCTGTGTCTAAACTGAAATATATATGAAGCAGAAAATAAACAACGTTTTTTTTTGTGAGTTTCTATTTTTAGATTCGAAAACTTCAGTTTACATTTTTTGAAGAAAAAAATCAACGCTTGCTGAGCAATCTATAATTGAAATTTCTATTTTTAGATTTGAATACTTCCAATTATAAGACTTGCTGAGCAATATACAAACATTTAGACGCTTGTGAATAATGCCGGAAATAGACGAGTCGGTTAGAGCGCACTCCAAACTCCAGAGGTTCTCGGTCCGAATTCCGGCAAAACTGAATTTGTGGAAAAGTAGTTACAAATGATTCTAAGGAAATTGGCAAATAAAAAAATTGAAAAAAGCAAAAAATAAATAACTTAAAAAAAATGAAAATAAATAATAATAAAAAAAGTTCTTACACCTCATGAGGTGTAGGGTATAAAAACACAAATGCTAAAAAAATACATTTGCAACACTGAGGTCTTTTACTTCTATATTTGTGATATGTCCGAATTTTCTTCGTTCAAAATTTCACTATCGTTTGGCACAGCTGAAATGAAATGTTAACACACATTCTAAAGATATACCAATTGGCACAGACCCTGAGAAGTTATTCACAAAAAACTGAAAACAAAGATTTTTGTCATATGGAGACAAATCACGGTTTTAAATCAAAGAAATCAAAGAATTAAAAATAGCGTCCAGCCTAATATGTATGTACACTTTTTAGAGTGAAAGTTTTCTAAGTGCATGCATGCATTACATTTGGCTAGAATAACAATGATGTTCATGTTTGGTGTATGCATTAATGATCTACATGCATTGAAATCCACATATTAATGTATTTCTTCACAGTATTGAATTAAAAAACCGAATTAATGTTTAGTTAAAGTCGAGCATTTGAGAAGTTCAGTTTATAAGAAGTTTTACAAATAAGATGGGTGAAATACTATATAAATGGTTTTTTCTTGTACTCGGTAAATACGTTTTTTATTAACCCTTATTATATCCGACATCTCATGCGGTATGACTATATTCACTTGGTCTGATGTTTGTAACACAAAGAAGGAGGCGTTTTTATACCCTGCACCTAGTGTCCAAGGGTATATTGTTTTTGTCACCACGCACAGTGCACATTTTTTGAGGTAAAAGTGGCAAACAATCCGTAACTTTTGAATAGATACATATTTTTGAAGTTTTTTTTTTATTTTGTAAAAAAATTAGGCGTCTACCAATTTTTTAAAAAAAATATTATTTTCTCATTTCGCAGTGCAAAATTTAAGAAATTTTAAGTTTCAAGTGATATTAAATTACAAAATTAATGGCAAAAAATAAACAAAAACAAAAAAAAAATTTTTAAATTAACATTTTTCCAATTAAAAAAATGTTCTACAAATATTTTTTTAAACTTTTAACCAGAACTGTGCGGTACTGATTACTTTTGTAATCAATTATACAAAAAGTCCTCAACAGTTGATTGCAAAAAATTTGATTACTTTAAGCGTACTCCAAATTTGTTGAGTACAACTTATTACCAAAGCTGGGCATAGTTAATCGAGAATTTAACTTCGTTAATCCGGAAATAGTTAATCAAAAATTTAACTTCGTTAAATTAAAAAGTAAATTGCGTTGAAAAGTTAACTTCGTTAAAAGTTAAATTAAAAAGTTAAAATCTCTATAGAAAAATTTTTTTTTCCAAAAAACGCATAAAAAAACATTCTAACTATATACAATTGAATGTCTGCACTCACAGACCCTTTTTTTGATCGATATGCAAATATAACTTAAAAAATGAAAACTTTGTAAAAATTTTACAAAACGAATTTGCCGACGCGCTTTTTTTTTATTGTCACTACGCACCCAGAGTTCCAAGTTGATTGGAAAATGTCGGCGGCGGCTAAACAGTTTCGCGCCGACCATAATCGGCTTCAATCGGCGTGCAAAAAAATCGATGTCAATATCGGTTGAGCCGACACAATCGACTCAATATTTCGCCGCCGATAATGGTTTTCGAAATTAACTGAAACGTTAAAAGTTAACCAAAAATTTAACTTCGTTAATTAACTATTAACGAATTAACTAGTTAATGCCCAGCTTTGCTTATTACTGTAATTGTATTGCAAATTTTCCATGAATCTTAAACTGACATGCAGTGAGACAACACCAACTCATTCAGATAAACATAAAAGAATTTTCATATTAACCCATTAATGACGAGAGCGAAATAATAGGAATTTTTTCAAGATTTTTTCAGGATTACCTAGAAATAACCTAAGAAACGAATTCCAAACTTTTTTTAATTCCAATTCCAAATAGTAACTTTAAAGAAATAGAATATGAAAACGAGATTGTATTCGAATATAATAATGCTACATATAAGTACGAGGAAATAAAACAGTTAATGAATTAAAAATTTCAAAACATTGCATACTTACACTATTTTGTAAAACTATAAAAAATAATATAACAGAAATAATTTTTCTACCATTTTAAATATTAATGTAAAAAATCTAAAACTTCATCAAAACTGCGATCAAAGAAATATAATTCTTAATAAAAATAACATTGTACATTTTAATAACTGTTCAGTTAAGATTCTTGATAAAGTATTTACAAATACAAAGCATGTATATCGGCAAAGATTCTATTACCCAAATAACATAGATACAAATTTCACAGATAAAATTACATTAAACGATCTCATGAATATTGATATAGAAAATGTTAACGAAATTGAAGAATTAAAATATCACAAAAATATTTCTTAAAATATATTTACAAGTATAATAATTATCTTTGCAATCATTACAATAATAATATTATTTAAAATTATAACATTATCTGATAAAACTCAGGAGAGTTTTGAGTTAAGGAAGGAAGGAGTTATGCCGACGGCCTCTGTACCACCAGCATTGCTCTCTCTACCTGTTATTGAAACAGACCAATTGACTGGTCGAAGTAATTTATAATTAAGGAAAAACTATCGAAATAAAGAAAAACCCAAAATATCATTATCAGGATATTCTTGTGTTTATCGTATCGTAAACTAATTAAGGAAAAACTACTAATGTAAGGAAAAACCCGAAATAAAATTATCAGGATATTCTCGTGTTTTATTGACATAGTAAATTAAAAAGGAAAGTCTACATATATCTTAATCTGCTTGTAGACATGTAAAAGCAAGATAAAGAATAGTATATAAGAAACCCATTTTTAAAATAAAGACTCAGATTAATTCTCACCGCGATGAACGATATATATTACTCAGTAGCCAAGAGTCCCGGGTTAAATTCTCAGCTCGGCCAAAACGCAAGTAAGTAAATAAAAATTTATATGAACAAAAAGTTCAAAAATATAATATCAGAATCATAAAATATAACATTTACATGCCAAAAATCTAATTTACAAGGAGTGAAAAATACAAATTTAATTTAAAATGAACTAAAAAGGAAAATTCTAAAAATAATAATTCTCAATATTTTTATACCCTGCACACTAGTGTCCAAGGGTATATTGTTTTTCTCACACCGTTTGTAACGCCCATAAGGAGGTGTGTCCGGTATGGAAAAGTATATATATTCTTGATCAGCATCACCTCCTGAGTCCATTAGTCCATGTCCGTCTGTCCGTCTGTCTGTCACTTCGCACGATAACTGTCGTAGCTTTCGAGCTATCGACCCCAAATTTTGGGATTCCTCTTATTTTGGCGAATGATTGGACGGTATTGAAAATGGGCAACATCGGATAAGAGCCACGCCTACCTCCCATACAAAATGGCCGCCAATTTTATATTATTTTGGTTTATCTTGAGAAATACTTAACCGATCGCCTCCAAATTTTGGGATTCCTCTTATTTTGGCGAATTGTTGGACCGTATTGAAAATGGGCAACATCGGATAAGAGCAACGCCTACCTCCCATACAAAATGGCCGCCAATTATATATTATTTTCGTTTATCTTGAGAAATACTATGAAATACTATTTACGCCCAAGTCTAAATCGTAGAGAATCGCCTTCTGGCACGCAGGTTTTTTCCAAAGAAAAAATATTCCTTTTACAGGACAGCCACGATCATCAAAATTGTCGCGTATATTCAGCAAGTCTGGTAGATGCTCCTAAAGATAAACTCGCAGTATAGTGGTTCCAGGATCTGTTCAAAGTAATGGTTTGGTAAAAAATGTCAAAAATAGGAAAATGTGAAAAAAATGTCTCGATTTTATAACTGCAACAGAATGTCCCTCATCATCACCAGATCTACACCCATTAGATTTCTGTGTTCAGGGATACATGTTTGGTATAATTTGTAACACATAGCGTCTAATAGTGGGCCGATTCAAAATGCTCTGGACACATATATTGCTAGAAATCAGTTCAGAAAAGGTGAGTGCCACTTCTGAATCCTTTTTTCAACGTTTGTTTTTGCCAATCAAGGAAAACGAGGAACGATTTGAACTAATTCATTAAATTATTATTGTTATAATGTTACACTGAAAGAAAAAACATGTTTTAAATTTTAAACTTTTTTTTTAAATTTGCATTTTTAAACATAGTTTTTTCTGCAGTACATTTATGTTTTAATTTTTAAAACAAATGCTTTCAATAATACTGTTGTTCTTTTCTATTTCAAAAAATCAAAGCATAGTTTTAGGGCGTTTTGTTAAAAAATTCAAAGTATGCTTTTAGTACACTGAGCGAACAAACGCATAGTAGTATTAAATATTTTTTATTTAAATGTGATTTGAATATTTTAATATTTGGAAATCAGTTTCTCATATATAAATTCAATACGCGCGTATTTAAATGTTTTCTATAAATAAAAAACTTCATTGCCGCCAGCCATTCTTGAACCTACGACCTCTGCAAATATAAATAAGAAATTCACACTGATCCATCACAGGCATAATTTTTCTGTGTCTAAACTGAAATATATATGAAGCAGAAAATAAACAACGTTTTTTTTTGTGAGTTTCTATTTTTAGATTCGAAAACTTCAGTTTACATTTTTTGAAGAAAAAAATCAACGCTTGCTGAGCAATCTATAATTGAAATTTCTATTTTTAGATTTGAATACTTCCAATTATAAGACTTGCTGAGCAATATACAAACATTTAGACGCTTGTGAATAATGCCGGAAATAGACGAGTCGGTTAGAGCGCACTCCAAACTCCAGAGGTTCTCGGTCCGAATTCCGGCAAAACTGAATTTGTGGAAAAGTTGTTACAAATGATTCTAAGGAAATTGGCAAATAAAAAAATTGAAAAAAGCAAAAAATAAATAACTTAAAAAAAATGAAAATAAATAATAATAAAAAAAGTTCTTACACCTCATGAGGTGTAGGGTATAAAAACACAAATGCTAAAAAAATACATTTGCAACACTGAGGTCTTTTACTTCTATATTTGTGATATGTCCGAATTTTCTTCGTTCAAAATTTCACTATCGTTTGGCACAGCTGAAATGAAATGTTAACACACATTCTAAAGATATACCAATTGGCACAGACCCTGAGAAGTTATTCACAAAAAACTGAAAACAAAGATTTTTGTCATATGGAGACAAATCACGGTTTTAAATCAAAGAAATCAAAGAATTAAAAATAGCGTCCAGCCTAATATGTATGTACACTTTTTAGAGTGAAAGTTTTCTAAGTGCATGCATGCATTACATTTGGCTAGAATAACAATGATGTTCATGTTTGGTGTATGCATTAATGATCTACATGCATTGAAATCCACATATTAATGTATTTCTTCACAGTATTGAATTAAAAAACCGAATTAATGTTTAGTTCAAGTCGAGCATTTGAGAAGTTCAGTTTATAAGAAGTTTTACAAATAAGATGGGTGAAATACTACATAAATGGTTTTTTCTTGTACTCGGTAAATACGTTTTTTATTAACCTTATTATACCCTACATCTCATGCGGTATGACTATATTCACTTGGTCTGATGTTTGTAACACAAAGAAGGAGGCGTTTTTATACCCTGCACCTAGTGTCCAAGGGTATATTGTTTTTGTCACCACGCACAGTGCACATTTTTTGAGGTAAAAGTGGCAAACAATCCGTAACTTTTGAATAGATACATATTTTTTAGTTTTTTTTTTTATTTTGTAAAAAAATTAGGCGTCTACCAATTTTTAAAAAAAAATATTATTTTCTCATTTCGCAGTGCAAAATTTAAGAAATTTTAAGTTTCAAGTGATATTAAATTATAAAATTAATGGCAAAAAATAAACAAAAGCAAAAAAAAAATTTTTAAATTAACATTTTTCCAATTAAAAAAATGTTCTACAAATATTTTTTTAAACTTTTAACCAGAACTGTGCGGTACTGATTACTTTTGTAATCAATTATACAAAAAGTCCTCAACAGTTGATTGCAAAAAATTTGATTACTTTAAGCGTACTCCAAATTTGTTGAGTACAACTTATTACCAAAGCTGGGCATAGTTAATCGAGAATTGAACTTCGTTAATCCGGAAATAGTTAATCAAAAATTTAACTTCGTTAAACTAAAAAGTAAATTGCGTTGAAAAGTTAACTTCGTTAAAAGTTAAAATAAAAAGTTAAAATCTCTATAGAAAAATTTTTTTTTGCAAAAAACGCATAAAAAAACATTCTAACTATATACAATTGAATGTCTGCACTCACAGACCCTTTTTTTGATCGATATGCAAATATAACTTAAAAAATGAAAACTTTGTAAAAATTTTACAAAACGAATTTGCCGACGCGCTTTTTTTTGATTGTCACTACGCACCCAGAGTTCCAAGTTGATTGGAAAATGTCGGCGGCGGCTAAACAGTTTCGCGCCGACCAAAATCGATGTCAATATCGGTTGAGCCGACACAATCGACTCAATATTTCGCCGCCGATAATGGTTTTCAAAATTAACTGAAACGTTAAAAATTAACCAAAAATTTAACTTCGTTAATTAACTATTAACGAATTAACTAGTTAATGCCCAGCTTTGCTTATTACTGTAATTGTATTGCAAATTTTCCATGAATCTTAAACTGACATGCAGTGAGACAACACCAACTCATTCAGATAAACATAAAAGGATTTTCATATTAACCCATTAATGACGAGAGCGAAATAATAGGAATTTTTTCAAGATTTTTTCAGGATTACCTAGAAATAACCTAAGAAACGAATTCCAAACTTTTTTTTTTGGACCGCTTGCTGTTTGCCCACCTCTGCCCGTTACTATATGGTAACGCTCGTCACAACCCTAGCAAAATTACCTAATTTAAGATATTCTTGTTTAAAACAATTTTTTTTTAATTTTTGAAAGTTTGGCAATGTGTAAACATTTATTTTGTAAAAAAAATTTGTAATCGCCCATTTTTTTTTAATTTAAAAATTTTTTTTAAAAAAGGTTTTATAAATTCAGGATCATTTTGGATTGTAAAAAAATCTTCTTTAAAAAACACACATTTTTGCATCCAAACGTCTCCATTAGCTGTTTGACTCGTACTTGTGCAGTCGCTAATAGCACTACTGCCGAATTATCGTCTTTGGTCATATTATTTTCAGCTGTCTTCTTTCCTGACACCGCTTCAAGTGCTTGAAATTGGTTTTCTAAAAATTCCAAAACACTCGGTAAACTCTGGATTTCCTTGGTTTTCTTTACGTCTTGCTCGTATAATCGAAGACCATCCTTGTCCAGCTTCCTGACAGTTATGCGTGCTATGAAAGGCTCCGCATGATCTATTTTGATGTCCATAGCTTTTAGTGCATATATGCACTCGTTTGTTGTATCCAACAGCTGCTTCAAGCTTGTAGCACTTGAGCTACTGGCCGATGGTTGATCAAGTATGCGATCCACTTGATTTGTAAAAAGCAATCTCCTATTTGCATACCGCAGCTGTAACATTTCCCAAGCTGCTTCGTAGTTAGCATCTGTAACTCGTAGATGCTGCATCACACGTCCGGCTTATCCTTTGATGTTGGCCTTCAATGTATACATTTTCTCTGTATTCGAGAAGTGCGTGCGCGTATGCACTAGATTTTTGAACAAGTCGTAAAAGGACGGTCATTCGCTGATGTCACCAAAAAACGTTGGTATCTTTATGTCTTCTAATTTAAATGAAGCTGTTTTTCTCCTTATGACCATCTTTACAAAATCCATTTGCTAACTCCTTCCGGCAGCGTTTAACTTTTTTCTGTATATCATGGTTCAGGATTTCGACTTCATCATTTAATGATATTTCCTTGAATGCTGCCGTTACTCCTTCGAATAATTAGTTCAGTGACTGCTCTCAAAGAGCAGTCAAAGAAAACACGGAATCGAAGGACCAAAATCACCTACTTTTAAAATAAACGAGAAAAGAAAACCAAACTTCTCCGTTTGGTTGTCACTTCAATTCTGTTCGAAGGACCAAAGTTGAGAAAAGAAACACCGAACAGTTTCAATGTAATTTTAATTCTAATTTTATTATTGCCCAACGGCGATATTTATACAAAAATTTACACTAAAAGAAAACCAGAGATAAAAATACGCTATACCGTTGGTCTTCTTGTGTACATACAATGGAATTGTTATCAGTTATGCTCGCAACAGAGTCGATAAGAACATTTGAATTGCATTTTCTTATCTTACATGCTTGGTATAGAATAACAATGTGTTCAATAACTATTGGACAGTTTGAACGTATATTCTTTGGTGGTGTTTTCGTTCAATAAATTGTGCATTTCTTTGTATTCGCCGACATATGTAGCCATTATGGGCGGAGGACGTTTTTCTTTATGGACGGTAGGTATAGTTTCATTAACCCGATTTTTCTCTGATGTTTTATTTTCTAGTTCATCGACACACATTTCTGGAGTCGATTCTGCTTTCCTTTTTATATTGTCACCTCATGAGGTATGGGTATATTCATTTTGGTCTGATGTTTGTAACACCAAGAAGGAGACGTGTCAGGTATGGAAAAGTATATATATTCTTGATCAGCGTCACCTCCTGAGTTGATTTAGCCCTATCCGTCTGTCTGTCTGACAGTCTGTCCGTACTATTTTCTTATAAACACGATTGCAGGAGCTAGAAGAAAGCTAGGGAATTTTTGGATTTATCCTTTTTAGGCCCTAGAAGGAGTTGGTATTGCAATTGGGCGGAATCGGTCTACTGCCACGTCTACCTCCCATATAAGTGAAAATCGTGTTTTACCGTAATTTTAAGATTTCATCAAAACAGTATGAAATTTTGTATAGGGGGGTTTTTGGGGTCGCTGATTTCGAATTTGATGATGGAATTTCAAAATGTAAGACGGCGGAACAAATATGGCGGCCGAAATTTTGAGATTTCATCAAAACAGTATGCAATTTTCTATAGTGGGGTTTTCGGGGTCGCTGATTTCGAATTTGATATCGCATTTTCAAAATTCAAGATGGCGGATCCAATATGGTCCAGTAGATTATGAACCGCAGAGTGTGTAACAGACAGTTTAACAGATAGGAGATAGGTTTTCTGTTATTCTGATACAAACAGTGTTGCCAGGTTTTTGGTAAATTCGTCTCCATTTTGTTCAGCTGCAACTAAACCACTTTCCTAGTTTTTTTTACTTATGTACGTAATTATTAAAGTTTTCCCACATTTTCATGAATTCCTTGCCCATTTCTCATTTTGATGGGATATTCCCCGGGAAACCAAGGAAAGTTCCTTCAGCTGGCAACTCTGGTTACTCTGATAGTAGAGAACAGAACCTGTTCAACAGAATTAAGTTATTAAGGGTATTCATTTAAAAGTGGAAGTTGTGCTGTTGGTGACTAGCGCAGTTTTCCCCGGTCTGTTTCATGAACGCACCAGAAAATTATTTGTGCACTTCTTTTGATTCTTCTTTTTCTTCGAATTTTTGACAGCTGTTGTTTAAAGTGAAAAAAAATGCCCTAAAATAAGCGAAAAAAGAAAACTAATCAAACTATTTGAAGAAAGAGCATACTCACTTAGACAATAAAAGAGTACCCACTTACAAGTACTCGATATTCTGTACAACTTTTACAATTATGAATTCAATAAACTTTTTTTTTGCAAACAATTGTTACCTATAGTTCTTTTTTAAGCTTGAACCGCGAAAACTGTTAAATTTACCTACTTTTTCGTTGACTTTACAGTTTTTTTCTCTCGGTGTATAGACGGAGGGTTAGAGACTTGTTGTTTTGTCTTTGTTTTTTTTTTTAAATCGGATAAACAACCGAAACCGAATGAATTCATTTTGGGAAGTGAAACCGAAACCGATTCGTCGTAACCGATTGAATGCGTTCAACCAAAACCAATTGAAAATGTTTCGGGTTTTTAAAAGGTTTTCGTACACAAAATTGACTTAAAGTATTTTTTTTCTAAGAAAAAATGCATTGCATTTAATTTTTTTATTTCATATATTTTTGAAATATAGGAAAATATATTTTTTAAAGTATTTAATAAATCTGTTCATATTCTTACTTTAAGACTGAAAAAAGAAATACAGCAAATTAACATATATATATATATAACATATTAATATATATATATATATATAGTCCACCTAAAGCAAGTTAATATAAGGGTTATAAAAATTTCCCATCGAATCCACCAAAAAAGTGTTGACCCCATTTTTACGTATTATATGTGGTTTTGGAAAAGTCTTCAACATTTTCTAAACATGTTTTAGTAGACCTAAGACCGAATCTACAAAAGTTTTGAGTCGGAAATGGCTAGTTTCCGAGATATTGAATTTTAAAGTTCCGAATTTTCCCATACGACTTGATTTTTTCTTCACTGACTTTTGATGGTGGCGTTTTGAAAGTGAGTTCACCGGCCTTTTTTTCGATAATTCTCGTGTTACTGTTCTAATATTATTTTAGTACAGTTGTTGTAATTGTTGTAATGTTCTTTTTGTAATGTTTTAGTTGTAATGTTGTTGGTGCAATATTGTTGTTGTAATACCGCTGTTGTTGTAATGAGGTTTGTTGCAATGTTGTTGTAGTTGTAATGCAGCTTCCAAAAAATACCTTTTTCGACTTTGTTTTTTCGAAAATGTAAAAATGCAGTTCTATAGCCTAATATCCATGTAATGTTTTAAAAAGATTTGGTTCAAATATTGCGTGTACTCGCTGCAGCAATAACTTTTAGCCAACTTTTTTAAATTTTACGATTTTCTGCTGCAAAAAGTGGACGTAATAAAAATTTTTTTAAAAGAACCGTCTTTAGGTTTGTATATTTAGTACGTATGGTTTTTTGCTAATAATTTCGCGTTTATGCATTTCAATTTTCATAGCTATTTAGTTGTAAATTTTCACATTTGCTTGAATGTTTCAAAAAGAATTTTACAAAATTACATAATGGCATTTATGTAGGTGAATGCCACTTATTTCACCTTAATCTTTGGTATCAAATCAAAGGTGAACATGTCCACTTTAAATTTCTTCCAAATCGAGGTGCCCGTAGGTGCCCCTCGCTTTTAATTCATAATTATGTTTCACCTTCTTCGAAAAAAAAAACGCAAATTGGTTGTTATTTCAAGAAATATTTGGTGCATACTTTTAGGATGTGTGCTCTTTTGAGACACAAAATAGTTTAATATACAAAGTTTTGCACCAACTCAAAATTTTTGCTACCAAAAAGCACACTTCCTAGTTTTATTATTAATACTGAAAACTTTAACATAATTTACGTTTAAAAAATAAAATGATTGCTTTCATCTTAAAATATTCATATATCTCGACATATACGACGCAGACCTTTTCAACACATATTATATTAAAAATTTTGGGCATATAACATTTTAAATACCATTTTTACAGTTGATTTGTATTATCAGCTGGGCGAAAAAAGCAACCCACCACGCCCACTTTTGATAATTCAGCTTGTCATATTTGTTAGTATACGCGACCAAAATTTTAAGTTCATATGTTATTTGGAACACATTTTATGGTGATTTGAATTTTTTTTTTTGTATGGGAGGTAGGTTAGAATTGACCGACCACGCCTTTTTTGTTTCTTTTTCTCGATTTGCACACAATAATTAGACTTGCAAAAAATTTAAGTTCTACGACAACTCCTTCTATTTTTTGGACTAAATTTGGCTAAATGAAACACTAAAACAAGTAAAACATGTACTAAAACAATTTTAGAACAGATGTACAGATGTACGCATCTTTCCACATTCCACCATCACAAAAGTCAGTGAAGAAAAAAAATCAAAGTAGTGCAATTTCATATGGGAAAATTCGAAACTTTAAAATTCAATATCTCGGAAACTAGCCATTTCCGACTCTACTTTTATTTTTAACCCTACTTTACAAAAAAACTATTAAGAGAATTATCTTCGGTCTGACCGAAGCTATAATACACTGCACATGCGAGTACGATACATTCTGAGACCATATGTTAGTAATTTTATCGAAAATCGGTATTTTATTGATAGTTTTTCGATATTTTATTCATAATTTTTCGATATTTTATCGATATTTTTTGGAAAATTTATCGATTTTTTATCGATAATTTTTCGATTTATTATCGATAATTTTTCGATATTTTATCGATAATTTTTCTATATTTTTTCGATAATTTTTCGATATTTTATCGATAATTTTTCGATAATTTATCGATAATTTTTAGATTTTTTATCGATAATTTTTCGATTTTTTATTGATAATTTTTCGATAATTTATCGAAAATTTTTCGATTTATTACCAATAATTTTTTCGGGATTTTCGGGATTTCCCAATTAAATACAATAATTAAAATAAAATTAAAGAAAAAATTGTTACAACAATATTTTAAGTTTAATTTCATTTTAAATCGACAAAGAAATAATATTTATAAAATATTACATTAAACAAAACAAATATTATTTAAAATAAATATAGTGGAACAAAAAGTAATTCTTATTAAATTACATTGATCGAAAAAGTCATTTTTTTTGCCACCTGAATCCGATTATATCATAAAATTCTGCCAGCTCCAATTCATGATACACACGAAAAACTTATTTTCAGTAGTTTTTGTATTATAGCGGGAACAGATAAACGAATTGTTGTTTAAAATTATTGAAATTGATGTCCATTCAAAAGTAAAACACACACAAAACCATTTATCCAATTCGTAAAGTTTTCAAAATAATTTTAACATATATCTTTTTGTAAACACTTTTGTGGCAACACTGGTCATAATTCTTATTTTCTGAATATTTTGTATGGAAAGTGAAAATTTCATTGTTAAATATCTTAGCAATTAATGATCGGAATCAGAAATTTCGGAGCTTAATGGATTCCTGACGACGAGACGAACATTTTTAAAAAATAAGTATTAAAATTGGTCAAGAATTGGCTGGTCGATAATACAGGTTCCTCCCAAAAAAAAGTGTTAAAATTGAAAAAATTTGATTCAGATCGATAAAAATTTTTTGTTAACCGTTATTGACAAAAATGTTGTCAATTATTGTGTAGCACTAAATCTGTAAAAGTGGGTTTTTTAAATTTACCAATTAGATTGAATATAAATTAAAGCATTCAATCCCGTGATCCCGGAAGTTTTCTCAATCCCGTAAACCCGGGATTTTGAGTCCGGAATCCCGGGATTAAAAAAATTGATTTTTTATGCATTGTTTAAGATATTTTCGACTCTTTTCCACAAAAATACTGCAGTGCGTTTACTTTCAATCTAATTGGTAAACACAAAAAGCTCACTTTCGTAGACTTCGTGCTACACACACAAAAAATTGAGACAATTTTTGTCAATAACAGTGAACAAAACATTTTTATCGATCTGAATAAAATTTTTTCAAATTGAAACAATTTTTTTTATTCGATAAAAGAACAGATATATTTAATAAAATTGTTTTGTGACAGCGTGGCAAAATAAATAATAAAGCAACTCAATTTAACACATAAAATATCAAACTTGTTCGATAAGAGTAATTTAAAATTAATAACTTTTGGTTTTATTTATTTTAAATTTTGTTTTGTTTAATGCAATATTTATTAAATAGTATTTCTACGTTGAATTAAAATAAAATTAAGCTTAAAATATTGTTGCAACAGTTTTTTCTTTAATCCCGAAAATCCCGAATAAATCCCGGGATTGTAATTTCAAATCCCGAAATCCCGAGATTTTCAAAAACACTTCGGGATTGAATGCCTTAGAATGGATACACCAATTGTTGTTTAAAACTATTGAAATTGGTACCATTCAAAAGTAAAACCCACACAAAACCATTTATCCAATTCGTAAAGTTTTCAATATACAATCAACAAAATAATTGTAACAGATCTTTTTTGAAATAAAAGAAAATTGATAAAAATTGTTTGTTAACCGTTATTGACAAAAATTTTTCTGTGTGTAGCACTAAATCTACAAAAGTTGGTTTTTATACCCCCACACTCACTGTGGCAGGGTATACTCACTTTGTCACAACGTTTGTAACGCCCATAAGGAGGCGTGTCCGGTATGGAAAAGTATATATATTCTTGATCAGTATCACCTCCTGAGTCGATTTAGCGATGTCCGTTTGTCTGTCCGTCTGTCCGTCTGTCCGTCCGCACGATAGCGGTCGCAGTTTTGGAGATATCGACTTGAAACTTTGGGTACATGTTTTTCTCGTGAATACTGAGATCAAGTTCGAGAATCAGCCAAATCGGACAAAAACTGGGCGTGGCTCCCATACACCGAAAAAAAGGTAAAAATTGTTCAAGTCTTTTTTATTGTTGTATTCGATTGGAAATGTTTAGAAACGTATTTTTGACATGGTCCGAGGTTCCGAAGCCACATATATAAAGGTCTGAATGGGGTCTTGAGACCAAAATTTTTTTTTTGGTGGATTTGATTGGAAATTTTTAGAAATGGATTTTGGACATGTTCCGGGCTCCAAAACCACCTATAATTGGGTCAAAATAGGGTCTTGAGACCACATTTTTTTATATTCGAGGTACTTCTTCCTACAGTGTGGGGGTATTTCAGCTTCGGTATAGCCGAAGATAGTCCACTCTCTAGTTTAATTTACGGCTGTATTTTTGTGGAAAAACGTCAAAAATATCTTAAATAAGGCATTCAATCCCGGGATCCCGAATCCCGAAATCCCGGGATCCCCAACGTTTTCTAAATCCCGGAAGCCCGGGATTTTGAGTCCGGAATCCCGGGATTCAAAAAATGGATTTTTTATGCATTGTTTAAGATATTTTCGACTCTTTTCCACAAAAATACTGCAGTGCGTTTACTTTGAATCTAATTGGTAAACATAAAAAGCTCACTTTCGTAGACTTACTGCTACACTCACAAAAAGACAATTTTTGTCAATAACAGTTACATTTTTATTTACAAAAACATTTTTATCGATCTGAATAAAATTTTTTATAATTGAAACAATTTTTTTTATTCGACAAAAGAGTAGATATATTTAAAAAAATTATTTTGTGACAGCGTGGCAAAATAAATAATAAAGCAACTCAATTTAACACATAAAATATCAAACTTGTTCGATCAGAGTAATTTAAAATTAATAACTTTTGGTTTTATTTATTTTAAGTTTTATTTTGTTTAATGCAATATTTATTAAATAGTATTTCTACGTTGAATTAAAATAAAATTAAGCCTTAAATATTGTTGCAACAGTTTTTTCTTAAATCCTAACAATCCCGAATAAATCCCGGTATCCCGGGATTGTAATTTCAAATCCCGAAATCCCGGGATTTTCAAAAACACTTCGGGATTGAATGCCTTAATCTTAAACAATGCATAAAAAATCCATTTTTTAAATCCCGTGATTCCGGACTCAAAATCCCGGGTTTCCGGGATGGAGAAAACGTCCGGGATCCCGGGATTTCGGGATCCCGGGATCCGTTCTTTGTAATTTGTCGAATTAAAATGAAATTAAACTTAAAATATTGTTGTAACAATTTTTTCTTTAATTTTTTATTAATTATTGTATCCCCGAAAATCCCGAACAGATCCCGGGATCCCGGGATTGTAATTTCAAATCCCGAAATCCCGGGATTTTCAAAAACACTTCGGGATTGAATGCCTTACTTACTACTAAGGCATTCAATCCCGGGATCCCGAAATCCCGGGATCCCGGACGTTTTCTGAATCCCGGAAACCCGGGATTTTGAGTCCGGAATCCCGGGATTAAAAAAATGCTTTTTTTATGCATTGTTAAAGATATTTTTGACGTTTTCCACCAAAATACAGCCGTGCATTTACATTCAATCTAATTGGTAAATTTAAAAAACTCACTTTTGCAGATTTAGTGCTACACACACACAATAATTGACAAAATTTTTGTCAATAACGGTTAACAACAAATTTGTATTGATCTGAATCAAATTTTTTCAATTTAAACAATTTTTTTTTTACAAAAAAGATATATATTAAAATTATTTTGTTGACCGTATATTGAAAACTTTACGAATTGGATAAATGGTTTTGTGTGTGTTTTACTTTTGAATGGACATTAAGGCATTCAATCCCGGGATCCCGAATCCCGTTTTCTCAATCCCGGAAACCCAGGATTTTCAGTCCGGAATCCCGGGATTCAAAAAAGGCTTTTTTTATGCTTTGTTTAAGATAATTTTGACGGTTTTCTACAAAAATACAGCCGAGCATTTAATTCCAATCTAATTGGTAAATTAAAAAAACCCACTTTTGAAGATTTAGTGCTACACACACACAAAAATTGACAACATTTTTGTCAATAACGGTTAACAAACAATTTTTATCGATCTGGATAAAATTTTTTGAATTTAAACAATTTTTTTTTTTTACAAAAAAGATATATGTTTTAAACAACAATTCGTGTATCCGTTCTAGCTATAATACTAAAACTACTGAAAGTAACATTTTAGTGTGTAGCATGAAATGGAGCTGGCTGAATTTTATGATAATATTCAGATTCAGGTGGCAAAAAAAAATTATTTGTTCGATCAATGTAATTTAAAAAGAATTTTTGTTCGACTTAATTATTTTAAATATTATTTATTTTGTTTAATGCTATATTTAATAAATATTATTTCTTTGTCGAATTAAAATGAAATTAAACTTAAAATATTGTTGCAACACTTTTTTTTTTTTAATTTAATATTAATTATTGTATTTAATTGGAAAATCCCGAACAAATCAGGGGATCCCGGGATTGTAATTTCAAATCCCGAAATCCCGGGATTTTCAAAAACACTTCGGGATTGAATGCCTTAATGGACATCAATTTCAATAATTTTAAACAACAATTCGTTTATCTGTTAAAAAAACTAAAACTACTGAAAATAAGTTTTTCGTGTGTAGCATGAAATGGAGCTGGCAGAATTTTATGATTATAATCGGATTCAGGTGGCAAAAAAAATGACTTGTTCAATCAATGTAATTTAAAAAGAATTACTTTTTGTTCCACTATATTTATTTTTAATATAATTTGTTTTGTTTAATGTAATATTTAATAAATACTATTTCTTTGTCGAATTAAACTGAAATAAAACTTAAAATATTGTTGCAACAATTTTTTCTTTAATTTTATTTTAATTTTTGTATTTAGTTGGGAAATCCCGAAAATCCCGAACAAATCCCGGGATCCCGGGATTGTAATTTCAAATCCCGAAATCCCGGGATTTTCAAAAACACTTCGGGATTGAATGCCTTATTCCGGACTCAAAATCCCGGGTGTCCGGGATTGAGAAAACTTTCGGGATCCCGGGATTTCGGGATTCGGGATCTCGGGATTGAATGTCTTACTTACTACTAAGGCATTCAATCCCGGGATCCCGAATCCCGAAATCCCGGGATCCCGAACATTTTCTAAATCCCGGAAACCCGGGATTTTGAGTCCGGAATCCCGGGATTCAAAAAATTGATTTTTTATGTATTGTTTAAGAAATGTTCGACTCTTTTCCACAAAAATACTGCAGTGCGCTTACTTTCAATCTAATTGGTAAACACAAAAAGCTCACTTTCGTAGACTTAGTGCTACACACACAAAAAATTAAGACAATTTTTGTTAATAACAGTGAACGAAACATTTTTATCGATCTGAATAAAATTTTTTCAAATTGAAAAAATTTTTTTTATTTGTCAAAAGAGTAGATATATTTAATAAAATTATTTTGTGACAGCGTGGCAAAATAAATAATAAAGCAACTCAATTTAACACATAAAATATCAAACTTGTTCGATCAGAGTAATTTAAAATTAATAACTTTTGGTTTTATTTATTTTAAATTTTGTTTTGTTTAATGCAATATTTATTAAATAGTATTTCTACGTTGAATTAAAATAAAATTAAGCTTAAAATATTGTTGCAACAGTATTTTCTTTAATCCCGAAAATCCCGAATAAATCCCGGGATCCCGGGATTGTAATTTCAAATCCCGAAATCCCGGGATTTTCAAAAACACTTCGGGATTGAATGCCTTACTTACTACTAAGGAATTCAATCCCGAAGTGTTTTTAAAAATCCCGGGATTTCGGGATTTGAAATCACAATCCCGGGATCCCGGGATTTGTTCGGGATTTTCTGGATTTTCCAATTAAATACAATAGTTAATATAAAATTAAAGAAAAAAATGTTACAACAATATTTTAAGTTTAATTCGACAAAGAAAACATATTTAATAAATATTACATTAAACAAAACAAATAAATATAGTCAAACAAAAAGCAATTCTTTTTAAATTAGTTTGATCGAACAAATTATTTTTTTTGCCACGCTGAATCCGATTATAATCATAAAATTCTGCCAGCTCCATTTCATGCTAAACACGAAAAACTTACTTTCAGCAGTTTTAGTATTATAGCGGGAACGGATACACCAATTGTTGTTTAAAACTATTAAAATTTGTGTCCAAAAGTAAAACACACACAAAACCATTTATCCAATTCGTAAAGTTTTCAATATACGGTCAACAAAATAATTTTAACATATATCTTTTTTGAAAAAATGATTTAAATTGAAAAAATTTTATTCAGATCGATAAAATTTATTGTTAACCGTTATTGACAAAAATGTTGTAAATTTTTGTGTGTTTGTAGCACTAAATCTACAAAAGTGGGTTTTTTTAATTTACCAATTTGATTGAAAGTAAATGCACGGAAGTATTTTTGTGGAAAAACGTCAAAAATATCTTAAACAATGCCTAAAGAATGCATTTTTGAATTTCGGGATTCCGGACTCAAAATCCCGGGTTTCCGGGATTGAGGAAACTTCCGGGATCCCGGGATTGAATGCCTTACTTACTACTAAGGCATTCAATCCCGGGATCCCGAATCCCGGGATCCCGGTAGTTTTCTCAATCCTGGAACCCCGGGATTTTGAGTCCGGAATCCCGGGATTCAAAAATGCATTGTTTAAGATATTTTTGACGTTTTTCCACAAAAAATTTAGTGCTCAAACACACAAAAATTTACAAGATTTTTGTCAATAACGGTTAACAAACAATTTTTATCGATTTGAATAAAATTTTTTCAATTTAAACTATTTTTGTTAAAATTATATATGTTAAAATTATTTTGTTGACCGTTTAGCATGAAATGGAGCTGGCAGAATTTTATAATTAAATTCAGATTAAGGCATTCAATCCCGGGATCCCGGAAGTTTTCTCAATCCCGGAAACCCGGGATTTTCAGTCCGGAATCCCGGGATTCAAAAATCCACTTTTTTATGCATTGTTTAAGATATTTTTGACGTTTTTCCACAAAAATACTTTCGTGCATTTACTTGGTCGATTAAAAAAAACCCACTTTTGTAGATTTAGTGTACAAACTAAGGCATTCAATCCCGAAGGGTTTTTGAAAATCCCGGATTTCGGGATTTCAAATTACAATCCCGGGATCCCGGGATTTGTTCGGGATTTTCGGGATTTAAGAAAAAACGTTAGCAACAATATTTTAAGCTTAATTTTATTTTAATTCAACGTAGAAATAATATTTAATGAATATTGCATTAACCAAAACAAAATTTAAAATAAATAAAGTCAAACAAAAAGTTATTAATTTTAAAATACTATGATCGAAAAGTTTGATAATTTATGTATTAAATTGAGTGGCTTTATTATTCATTTTGCCACGCTGAATCCATTCAAAAGTACAACACTCAAACGATCAACAAAAAAATTGTTTCAATTTGAAAAAAATTTATTCAGATCGATAAAAATGTTTTGTTCACTGTTATTGACAAAAATTGTCTTGTTTTTTGTTTTTTGTGTATGTAGCACTAAGTCTAGGAAAGTGAGCTTTTTGTGTTTACCAATTGGATTGACAGTAAGGCATTCAATCCCGAAGTGTTTTTGAAAATCCCGGGATTTCGGGATTTGAAATTACAATCCCGGGATGCCGGGATTTATTCGGGATTTTCGGGATTAAAGAAAAAACTGTTGCAACAATATTTTAAGCTTAATTTTATTTTAATTCAACGTAGAAATACTATTTAATAAATATTGCATTAAACAAAACAAAACTTAAAATAAATTAAACCAAAAGTTATTAATTTTAAATTACTCTGATCGAACAAGTTTGATATTTTATGTGTTAAATTGAGTTGCTTTATTATTTATTTTGCCACGCTGTCACAAAATAATTTTTTTAAATATATCTACTCTTTTGTCGAATAAAAAAAATTGTTTCAATTTGAAAAAATTTTATTCAGATCGATTAAAATGTTTTGTTCACTGTTATTGACAAAAATTGTCTTAATTTTTTGTGTGTGTAGCACTAAGTCTACGAAAGTGAGCTTTTTGTGTTTACCAATTAGATTGAAAGTAAACGCACTGCAGTATTTTTGTGGAAAAGAGTCGAAAATATCTTAAACAATGCATAAAAAATCAATTTTTTGAATCCCGGGATTCCGGACACAAAATCCCGAGTTTCCGGGATTTAGAAAACGTTCAGGATACCGGGATTTCGGGACTCGGGATCCCGGGATTGAATGCCTTAATTGACAGTCAACACACTGCAGTATTTTTGTGGAAAAGCGTCGAAAATATCTTAAACAATGCATAAAAATTAAATTTTTTGAATCCCGGTATTCCGGACTTAAAATCCCGGGTTTCCGGGATTTAGAAAACGTTCGGGATCCCGGGATTTCGGGATTCGGGATCCCGGGATTGAATGCCTTATTACAAACACACAAAAATGTACAAGATTTT